>CAJNDV010001942.1:0-10120 GCA_905221635.1 Symbiodinium sp. CCMP2456
AAATCAGTACTGCGAACAATAAGATTTAAAAAAAAAATCAAGAATTTTTTTTCAAATGAATGATTTTTTAAAAGGAAATCTTGAAATATCAATTTGAAAATATTTTGCATTGCTTCCGAAAATTTTTAAGCATACATATTAAATATATTTATTCCATGTGATATGTATAAAGTATTCGAAATCTTCATTAATACCGAAAATTGTAATTATTTCAGAATACTTATTCAAAAATCCAAAATAGTTTCCATAAAAACAAAAGAAATATATCGTCCAGGACCGCACGCAGCAAGGCCATCAATTGATGAATGATCCCTTTCGATCGACATCAAAGAAGTTCTGAATTTTGAAACAAAATAAAATGTATATTATGTAAGAAAACCTTTGGTGACGATATTGCACTTACTATGACTTGTTTTTTTGTTTAGATTGCTACTCCGCACTGCTGGCATTGCTGCTGCTTCACCCTGTGAATTCCATTCGACAGCACTTGCTGCAATAACTTCAAAAAGCTTTTTTGGGTTGTACAATAAATGTTTCGTGGCAAACAATCCCTTGTAACGAGAAACCAGGGCTCGGGACAAATTTCCGGGCTGTGTATGATCTTCCGGCCAGCAATAAACAAATCTGGCACCCGCCCTGCAATTTCGAATGGCTTGCCCACATGAGTTTGAGCGGCCACCCAAACAAAAATGAAAAAAATAAATATCATACACAGATTTTTGGTTATTCCGGGTATTAATTTACCCAATTTTTCAAAAAAAAAATACACTTCGATCGAGATGAAACGAATCCTGAAGTAGAAAATACAATTTAATCGTTTGGTACCAATATTGCACTGTAACTTTCATTCTTGAAATCAGTACTGCGAACAATAAGATTTTTTGAAACAAAAAAAATCAAGAATTTTTTTTCAAATATATGTTTTTTTAAACGAAAATCTTAAATATATGCATTCCATGTGATATGTATAAAGTATTCGTAATGTTCACTTATACCGGGAATCGTAGACATTTCATAATACTTATTCAAAATCCAAAATAGTTTCAATAAAAAAAAAAGGAAGAAATATATCGTCCAGGACAGCACGCAGCAAGGCCATCAAGATGAATGATCCCTTTCAATCGACATCAAAGAAGTTCTGAATTTTGAAACAAAATAAAATGTATATTACGTAAGAAAAACGTTTGTTGACAATATCGAACTTACTATGACATGTTTTTTTGTTTGGATTGCTACTACACACTGCTGGCATTGCTTCACCCTATGAATCCCATTCGACAGCATTTGCTGCAATAATTTCCAAAAGCTTTTTTGGGTTTTACAATAAATGTTTTGTGGCAAGGCAATCCCTTGTAAAGAGAAACCAGGGCTTGGGACAAATTTCCGGGCTGTGTGTGATCTTCCGGCCAGCAATAAACAAATCTGGTACCCGCCCTGCAGTTTCCAATGGCTTGCCCACATGAGTTTGAGCGACCAACAAAACAAAAATGAATAAAATAAGTATCATGAACAGATTTTTGGTTATTCCGGGTATTAACTTACCGAATTAAAACAAAAACACAAAAACAAAAAACGGAAAATTGTTTAAAAAATCATTTGGGTTGTTTTTTTTTATATTTTTTGAAATAAAATTTCTTTTCGTATTGTTGAAATTACAAATGAAATATGGCACAGAGCCCCAAATTTTTTTTTTTGGATTATTGCATTTACAAGATAAACAATCAGGAAATGGATTCTGTTTTGGTGCGTTTCGACGAGGCAGTCCCTTCCAATTGGCAACTTTCGTTGCCACATTTCGTTCTGAATGCTGGAACTGGAAAGTTGCAACCTTTGAAACAGTGACAGTTGAGACTGCAGCAAAAACCATTGAAACTCATTTTTCAACATTGTGCTTCAAAAAAATGTTTTGAACTAATCTCATATTCAGCATGTAACAGCAGTTGGCACGAATAGCAGATGTGGAAACCCTTTCGACTTGCCTTTGGAAAACATTTTTCTTTTAAGAAACCTTCTGTCGTGGACGTGGTTGCACGATTTTCTTCGCTCCAAAATATGGCGCAACGTCAGCTCAGCTGTGGAGCTTTGAAGTTCATCTGCTTGCAGACATCAAAGCTGGCGCACCATTGTTCAGCAGTTGTACATGCTGGATCAGTGCGGGCCATTGCACCCACTTTAGGAGCTTTCAGGTGAAGTACGACTTGCGGCAAGGAGTGCCAGGAAAGGGTGGAACAACTCTTTCGGGTCCCTGCGCACGCAGGAGCACGGCAGTGGCGGCAAGACGAAGTTTAGTTTTTCGCGGACAATCAATTTCACATGTGAATTGGTTTGTGGGATATTTCAACACAATGCAATTTCCAGAAAGCAGCAACCAGAAATGAAAGAAAGCTGAGGATGCGTCAAATTTGTGGATAGTTCAATGCATTTTACCAAATGATCGAATCTCTAGAAACAATCGTTGAAGTGCACGCACGTCCACGGCGTTTGCCTTTTGCCGCTCCTTTCAATCGGTCGACGTGAGTAGCAGTGTGGCATTAAAATTATCCTATCCGGGTTTGGCCGAAAAGGTTTCCGACTTTTGGGGCCTTCCCCCGCTCTGTCGTTTTTATTCGGTCGACTGTCAAAGCCGCAAAGCCTCAAGAAAAGTTCCGGAAACCAGTGCCATATCTCTTGAACTTCTTTTTATATAATATGTGTTTCTTGATGGACAGGTTCTCTACACATTTGCTAGGAAGTAGCTTTGAGTTCTGGTGAAGCAGAGTACTATGCAAGAGCATTAACAGCATCTGATAGCATTTTGCTGAAGGAAGCAGTTGAGTTTTTGACAGAAAGAAGGTGCAAGGTGAACTTGTATCAGCAGCTCGACGAATCATTTCCAGACAAGATGCAGAAAAGAGTGAGGCATTTGCAGATCAGGATTCTTTTCTTGCAGCAACTTCACAAGCAAGGAACTTTGCGCGTTCACCCTGTTGGAGCCAAAAAAAAAGAACACTGACGACAGGAACCAAACCCTTGGACCGAAGAGGATATCATTTTGTTTACAAGAAACACACCGAGAGGCATTTCGAACCTCCAGGAAAGCATCAGGAATGGTTCATTTGATTTCAGGCAGTTGCAGAGAAGCAGGAACATTTGTTGGAAGTTTTCAGTGACAGCGATTGGGCAGGTAGCAAAGTTACCAGGAAATCTACATCTTCAGGAACCATGCCATGCACAAAGTAGGCGCCATGGCGCGCAATTAAAGAAGCGAGCTTGTTGCTATGCTTACGCCACACTCTTGTATGGTTTCGATTTGTGGGCTAACCGTGAGTTTTTCGCGGATGGTCAATCACATGTGAATTGCTTCTTAGCAAATTTCCAGACAATGCTATGTCCAGAAAGCAGCAACAAGAAATCAATACAAGTTGACGTTATGTTCAATGTACTTCAGCAAATCGTTGTGTTTCCATGTAGTGCTTTGAGAGGAGCACAAACAATCGTTGAAGTGCACACAGGTCTACAACGGCAGGTGTGCTGCCACATAGCAAATCAAAGTGGTGTTTCTGAGGGGTTTTTTGACTACTGAAGCTTTCCAAGGTTTTTTCACCAAAAACACGTCTTTTGCCTTTTGCCGCTCTTTTTATTTGGTCGACACGAGTGGCAGTGTTGCAGTAGCCGTATCCAATTTTGTTTTGGCCGAAAAGGTTTCTGTTTTGTTGGTTTTAACTTTGGGAGCCTTCCCCTTCTGCCGCTTTTATTCGGTCGACTTTCAAAGCCAAAAAGCTTCAAGGAAAGTCCGGAAACCAGTCCCATATCTGCTGATTTTCTCGACTGCTGTTACTTAAATGTTTGCCACTCCATGCCTTGATCGAGCTTCGGGAGCGTGGGCAACAAAGGCCTTGATTTCCTGGATCTTGAAAATACCTTGAACACGACTTTGCTCGGAGTTGTGCTACAGATCGCCCTGAGCATGAAATACAAAGCGATGGTGAAGACTTGAAACAGACTTCTGTCGATCGTAAGAACTGCGCCTTTTACAACAAGCCTGCCTCGTGGTAAACTAGAGGCAGCCGTGGGGGAGCTGTTGCTGGAAATACGAGGTTCAACAATAAGGCTCTGAACTGACAATGCCTGTCCGCAATGAGTCGAACATGTTCTTCAAGCTCAAGCAGAGACTCCTCCCCAAAAACCTCACACTGCGCTGCGTCGTGCTGCTTCTAGCAAGTCTGGACCTAGCAGAACGGCCTCTTTCTTTTTCTGCAGAGTGGCGGAAGCATATGGGCGTATGCATACAAGCAACAAACTCGCTGCCTTAATTGCGCACCATGGCACCTACTTTATGCATGTAGTGGCAAACATTTAAGTAACAGCAAACGAGAAGTTGAAGAGATATGGGACTGTTTTCGGAACTTTTCTTGAAGCTTTTTGGCTTTGAAAGTCAACCGAGTAAAAGCGGGAAGGCTCCAAAAGTCAAAACCTACGAAGGGAAACCCTTTCAGCCAAACCAGAATTGGATTGCCACATGCTACTCGTGTTGACCAAAGGGAGTGTCTTTGGTGAGAAAACCTTGGAAGGCTTCAAAAGTCAAAACCTCCTTGCTTTTGGACAAGTGGCAGCACACCTACCGTCGTGGACGTGTGTGCACTTCATTCAAAGCACCACATGAAAATTCAACGATTAGTAAAATGCATTGAACTATGCACAAACATGGCGCCACCTCAGCTTTCTTTGGTTTCTTGTTGCTGCTTTCTGGAAATGGCATTGTCTTGAAATTTCCAAAAAACAATTTTACATGCGAAATTGACTGTCCGCGAAAAACTCACGCAAATCGAAAACACGCGAGAGTGTCGCATAAGCATTCGGGCGAGGCATTCAAGCAACAAACTCGCTGCTTTAGTTGCGCGCATGGGATCACTTTCTGCATGGAGTAGCAAACATTCAAGTAACAGCAAACAAGAAGTTCAAAGAGATATGGAACTTTGCGGGACTTTTCTTCAGGCAAAAAGGCTTTGAAAAACGCCTGAATAAAGGCAGCTGAGGGAAAGACTAACCTACAAAAAAACTTTTGTGGCCAAATCAGAATTCGATACTTCGGAACAATTTTCGGATCTCTAATACAAAGAGTGATCACTAAAAAAAGACAGCAAATCCTGTTTAACCAAACCGGGTCTGATCTTTGGAAACCAAAACTCCAGTGAATTAAGTCATGAACTCAATGAGAAACGAAATATCACCGACAACCTGAAGAAAAGCGAAGTCCAGAGAATCAATGAGTCGCCGCAAAATGACAGTTTCAAATCCAAACGCAAACAAAGCAAGATGTAGAATACAGAAATGGGAAAGCCGGAACGGAATGTCACAAGCTACAGAAGCAAAAAAGCCAGCAAACTGCTTTGTTGTAGTTACTGGCAGTGGCAGTGCTGGATGAGTGTTATCGGCTTTCAGGCAACGATTGTTTGTAGTCCATTTGGAAGCACTATAGGAGATCTAACGATGGCAAAATGCATTCAACTTTGCACGAATTTGACTTGCTTTTTTCATTCTTGTGGGTGCTTTCCAGAATGGTATCGTCTTCAATTTGCTCACACCCAATTCACATGTGAAATAGACGGTCCGCAAAAAACTTATTGCTCGAATGAAACATGTGAGAGTGGCGTAAACAAGCAACAAACTTGTTGTCTTGATCAAAACAGTGGAGAATGATAGCTCAGCCCGAAGTCGTACTTTGGCAGCTACAACATGCTGCTTCTGTCCACTACCGAACTCTAGCTGCGTGTGGGACTCCAATCAGCAAGAAAAATTTCCATGCTTCTGGAGTCTTGGTGTCTTGAAATTGATCTGCCTGGGAGGTAGAGTCGTTTTGATCGAAGAGCAGACAACGTCCACGAGGCAAAAGTTGATCTTCATCCGATTTCCAACAAGTGAAGTCAATTGGCTTCTTACTCTGAAACCACGAATTGCTGCCTGCGAACATGCGCGTTAAACTTGCTTTCTCATGATGGAGGATTTACCCACAAAACTATGAATGCAAGTTTCACAATTTCAGAGTTGGAGCATGAGTGTTGACAAGTTGTTTCTAGTATTTCTGAGCTTTGGAATCCATTCACGTTGCTGCTGCCATTTTCTCACAGCGAGTTCTGCATTTTTTTTGGATTTCCGACGATTCAGTGCGGAGCTTTGCATTATCTGGACAAAGAATTTCTCCATCTTGTTTAAAGTCGACCAGCAAGAAATAAAGCTGGAGAATGCTGTCTCATTGATCCGTTGTTTTTGGACAGCACGTTTTTCTAGCTGTTCTTCGCAGCTGTGGTTGGTTTGTGGACACGTAAGCTGCAAATGTGAACATTACGATTCTACAACGACGCAAGTCCAAAATTCATACACGGCTCGAAATGTATGGGAGCTGCGGTTTCCAGTCTTACAAAGAGCATTGTTGTTGGATTAGGTGGTGGACAAGTTGGCCCCCTTGATGAAAAGCTCTTGAAAGACTTCTCCTGTGCCAGACAGCGAATCCGAACCACGTTGAGCCGAGCCGCTAAGCTCCATGCGCGTTTCCTGCGCTGCATGTTGAAGTGTAGCAAGCTAGCGTTCAGTTTGAGACAGTTGCAATCAGTGTCACCAAAAGAAAGCAACATGTGGAAGGCAAATGCTTGCATTTGCAATAGCTGGTACAAGCAACAGTATCCGTTCGGCAGCACTTGTTGCTAACTGCTTGCTAGCTGCTAGCTGGCTGTTTCGGCTGTTGTTTGTTTCGACGTTGAAGCCATGCGCATGCCTTTTTTTGCTGCTACTGTGATGGGACTTTGCCTGGCCAATGTGAGCTCGCTGGAAGTGCAGCTCAGGCAACAACAGGTGCCAAGGTCTTCGCGTGCCTCATGTTGGTGTACTGTAGCTTGTGCCAAGCTCTTCCGATATGTGTGTGCTAGTTTGGATGACATTGACGAGCTGGTGCTGTTGCCGTGCCTCCTTCAAGCGGTGACAAATTTCATGTGTGTGTGTGTATGATGTGAAAGGCCTCAAATGCGGAAGCTGCAGGCCTTGCAGCTCATGTTTCCTGTGGAGCGGGCCTTGATGAATGAGCTTGGTTGTAGATTTACGTTTGCGTGATCTTGTGCGAAAATCTGCGCTGAACCACAGACAGCTCCCGTGCCCTAAACCCTAGCAGCCCTAACATCCCACTAGACGCACATCGAAGTGCTTGTCCTCAGCACCCAACAGTCAAAGTTTCTGCGAGAAGAACTGACAGTGTAGCTAGCTGGGTGCCGTGATAGCTTTCTGCCTGGTGTGTGTTTGTGCTGCTTCCGTGGGAAGGGGCGATCTACAAAACGCAAGCCAAACAGCTGCCAACTTTCGATGCAGCTCTTGAGCATCTGCAAGACGACCAAGTGCAGCAGCTGTCTGACATGCATGTGCAAATTATGCAAGAGAACCAGCGACAGGCCGAGGTTCGGACACTTCGAGAGAATTTGTAGTACGGCACGGTTGCAATGTGTCTGCTGCCCGGTGCTCAAAGGTGTCTACAGCTCGTTGCGGAGGCTGCGTGAAAGACTTCGCCCAACCATGCCCTCAGGCAAATTAAACCTCAAGCCATCCTCTTGCCATTTTTGTTCTGTTTTTCTTTTTCAAGTTCCAAGGGGTTTCGCTTCGATGGAGAAGTTGCTTGCCGGGCCTTCGATTACGA
Source organism: Symbiodinium sp. CCMP2456 (assembly GCA_905221635.1). NCBI lineage: Eukaryota > Dinophyceae > Suessiales > Symbiodiniaceae > Symbiodinium > Symbiodinium sp. CCMP2456. The sequence continues at coordinate 7,658 of CAJNDV010001942.1, forward strand.
GGCACTGAGCTGTGCTGACGCCGTCCTTTGTGTACTGAACTGTATATCGTGCAATCGCATTTTTAGTGCGACCTTGCAGTGCGGTCTTCTCTTTGCTTCCTTTTGTGGCTCAGAGCTCGATGTAGATCGTCGCAGCCCAAGCCTGGCTGGTTTGGGTTTGCGCAGAATGCTTCCAAGATGTCACTTGCACCGCGGCGCCGGTGTTGTGTAGCGGCCGTAGCAGGCTCTAGACTGTTGAACTCATGTTGGTGCGTGCAATCTGTTGAGCCATTGTTGCAGCTCCACGGCTTGGATGCAGCGTAGAACTGTACTGCTATTGCTCAGAGTGAAAACATTACTTCATATCCTACATGTGCATAAAGGCTGTGTGTCTTGATCGTGGTCGTCCATGTGCACGGAGCATTGGTTTTGTTGCTCGCTTCTTTCATTATGAGTAGGCTTGGTTTTATCAACCGTTTCAGCCGATAAGATTTGCACGGGACTGTGGAAGGTCCTGCGGAAGCTCCATCTTAGGATATGTCATGCCGCAGATATCCCAAAGGCCACTCAGGGAGGATTGCAGGCTCCAGAGTGGTGCATGTAAGCTTGCATCCTTGTTGATGGTTGAAGCTACGCAGCTACACGAGTGGTTTGCCCAAACAAGAGCCTCTTCAAGACTCGAGACCGCGCTTGCGGAAGCAAGCCCGCAAACTCAGCGAAACAACCGCTGCGTAAGGGATCCGCGGAAGCGATATGAAAGTTGAGGCCCGCGGAAGCGAAACCCTTGCGCGCGCAAGCCAGCGGAAGGGTCCTGCGGAAGGGTTTTCGTTATTTCCGTCCACAAACACAAACAAAAACCACAGCATTGTTGCCTTGCATGTTGCACCTTTATCTGTGCTTATGCTGGCGTGTGCAGTCTTGAGTCTTGCGGTGTCAGAAATACTAGAGGTAAACGATAAGTGATCAGTCTGATCAGTGTCAGTAGTTTCTACCGGGTTGGCGGGTTTGCGTCAATCATGTGCCTGTTGCTTCGTGTGGCCAGGGCCCGTGCGAGGAAGTGGCATACATCGCCGATTTTTCTGCGGAAGAGAAAGAGGACTTTGAGGAAGTTTGCAAGGTTGGTGTACGGTTTGCGTGGTGTGTTGCTGCCATCTATGAATGTATGGTCTATGAACTCATACGAGGGCCGAGGCTGAGGAGTGTGCTCATGGTGTGCAGGTTTGTTTCTGCAAGCTTGCACGTGGGAATGGACAAGCGGGAGTGGCGCAGAACGCGCCCCTTGCTGCTTCTGCGATGACGCCTGTTTCAGCGGAACCGCGACCAGGGGACGTGGGCAAAGGTAGCGACAACGGCCCGATCCCAGAGGTGAAAGCTTGAAGCGGTGGCCGCACCGCTGCAGTTCTGTTTGGCTGGAGCAGCCAGCTGCTGCTACTCATAGAGTGATGGCTTTGCGACAGATGAGGAGTGAGCGTTTGCGCAATAAACACGTTCCTCATGATTGAGGACGTTTCTAGACGGAGGTAGCGGTTGGTCGGGCTCGGAAATTCCCTCAACTCTTCCGGCTATTCCATTGCTGCGTGATGCCTGCTTCAACTTGTTGACTGCCCACTGTCCTGACTAAAAGTAAAACCTACAGAGCCTGTGTGTGCTTGCGGTTTTGCGTCTGCAGCTGCGAGCGTGTCATGATGTGTTGCAGTGTTGCCCTTTGATGATTGCTGCGTGATGCGTGTCCATGATGTGCAGGCCAGCAGGTGTTAGAGTATGCTCTAGCGTGCCTGTGCTCCGCCCGCCCTGGAGGTGGTGGGGGGTGGTGTGTGCCTTCCCTCATTCGGAAATGGACAGCACGTGCCAAGCATGGGCCGCTCCGACAGATTCTTTTCGGTCCGAGCTGCCCCACACTAACCAGTCGTGCGACTGAGAGAAAAAGAAGAGGCCGCGTGCACTTTGCAGCAGGCAAGCTGGCGTTCAGTCTAAGACAGTTGCAATAAGTATCACATAGCTCAGAGCTCAGTAAAAGTATAAGTAGCGTTCAGTTTCGTGAGAGCTGCGTCCTGCGCGTGTGCCCACCCACCTGCCCTGTGGGTGCTGGGTGTGCTGCTGCACCGTTGGGCAGACTTCCAGCAAAAACAGCTTTGATGATGCTTCAGAAGCTGCGGCGGGGCAGTGCTGGGTAGATCTGACGGATTGACCAGCGGATCTGTGATCCCACATCTGTTTGCGGGCATATTTAAGGAAGTTTGTCCATTTTGCCGGCAACTATTTTGTGTTGAGTTCGGAGGCTTGGTATCGGAGCTTTCGAACTTGGGTGAAGCGGGGGGGGGGGTTGGGGGGAGTTGGGGGGTGGTGACGACACGATGATCACCATGGTGTTCACGACAGTATGATGGCGACACGATGATGACGACATGATGATCGCGACAGTGCGACGGCGACGTGGTCAGGACGACCTGATGACGAGGGCGACGTGATGATGATGATGATGAT
>CAJNDV010001944.1:0-11736 GCA_905221635.1 Symbiodinium sp. CCMP2456
CCACTACCACTACCACTACTAATGACAATAACTACTACTACTCCTCCTCCTCCTGCTGCTGCTGCTACTACTACTACTCCTGCTACTACTACTACTACTACTACTACTACTACTACTCCTGCTACTAGTACTACTACTACTACTACTACTACTACTACTACTGCTACTGCTACTGCTGCTGCTGCCGCTGCTGCCGCTGCTACTACTACTACTACTACTACTACTACTACTACTGCTACCACTGCTACCACTACCACTACCACCACCACTACCACTACCACTACCACTGCTACTACCACCGCCACAACCGCGACGACGACAACGGCTTCTACTGCACCACTACCAGGGCGAACCCACCAACTAAGTAGAGCCTCTTCTGGACTTGGCTAATTCCTGCTCAGTAACGTCGGAGGGAGCCGAGGCAATCAAAGTCCCCATGATGGGTAACAAGCATGCTGCCAAAGGGCACGAAGTCCTCCGTCCTCTACAGGCAACCTTGTGTAAGCGATGAGTCGGGTCCGAGCTTCCCCGGCTAGTTCTGGTTTAACGCACCGCAGGCTCTCATTCAGCTTCCACGCCGTGGCCTCTTCTCTCAGGACCTGAAGTCGATAGAAAAGTTCACAGAGCATCCTTTTGCACTTCATGTGTAGCATAGGGCCATTGGGATGTCAAGTGGTTCGACTTGTAACGGTATCCCAGGAACCAACGGACCTGTCGCCCTACGGTGCTTTATACTGATTTCCAGACGGACTATGATTCCCGCAAGCCATGGGGCGATGCTTGACATACCTGGTATTGAACTGCAGTTGCACGTTTTGTCATGCTACTGCTTCCCTCGTGAAATCCTGAGATTCGGGGCCACTAATCGCCAAGCGAACTCATTGACGTTGTCGCTGCCTGTGAGTTTGTCAAGATTTCCGCTCGGGTGTAATGTGCGAATCAAATCTGCTCTCGAGTTGCTCCGAGCTTTCGAAGTTGCAAACAGGCTGGACCTCACAGAACTCGAGACCAAGGACCTCGAAGAGCAGGTTGGCGTAGTTGTGCGCAGGCATGCCACGAACGGTATTGGCGTAAAGCTATGTACTGCTTCGTCCGATGGAGTGGAGCCTATTCGGTGGCTGGAGCCTATTTGCCTACATCATGTAGGTGTACCGCCACCACGAGATGACATGACCGATGTGCGATTTTTCTCCGGGCAGAAGGTTCGTGTCAATGGGGGCTCGGGACATTCGGAATGGCAGGGGAAAGTAGGAACCGTCTTCCTGCGTCACCAGCCATCAGACGACAAAGTTTTGGTGCGATATGCAGGGCAGGAAGAGGAACTGATTCGCCCAGAATTCCTGGAGAAGACCACTTCTTTCTTTGGCGGTGGATCGATCCCAGACTCGCTTTCCCTGGAGTCATTTGAGCTGGACTGCATTGTGCAAGTGCGAGAGAAGAGAGCCGTCATGGCTGGACTTGATGCTGCGAACCGGGATGATTATTTTGGATATATGGACGACTTTTGCAATCAATTTGGTGTCGTGGACCTCTTGCACCCAACCAATGGGATTCGAGTTTGCTTTGATGGAGGCTTTCAGCTGTGGTATGAGCCGCCCTGTCTCCGAAAGATAGGCGAAGCTCTGTTCAGCACATCGGCGAGCACATCCAGGCGCTTGCTGGTGGGCCAGCGTGTGCGCTTGAACCACAAGTCGTCTCCCTACCACGGCCGACTGGGCCTAATCCAGCTTCACTTCCACGAGCGGGACTATACAAAAGTGACCGTTCGCTTCTCAGACGGTCACGAAGAGTATGTGAAGGAGAGCTCCGTCACAATCGTAAAATCAAGATTCTAGCCTTTTTGGGTCGAGCCCAAGGCTGTCTTTGAGCTCCTTGCTGGGCCTGAGCGTGGAGGCTCGACTGCACATGGCACGGGCAGCAGTCGACGGAGGGGTGTGGTTGACTTTGGCGACGGCAGACAGGAGTTTGGCAAGCAGGCCTGAGCAATCCAAGAATCGATGGGAATCACAAGATGATACATATGGGAGGGACTTTGCCCCTTAAAGGCGCAAAGTCTGCAGTCCGCAACCACCTCGCTATATCTTGGCTTCGACGCGATAAATGCGCGCAGCAGGAGAAATGTTGCAGGTTTCCGTGGAGGCAGGGGCCTATTTTGTAGTCCGGGGTTTCTTTATGTTAGGGGTTCCTCAAAACCCTAAACCCTAAACCCTAAACCCCTAAAACCCTAAACCCCTAAACCCTAAACCCTAAACCCCCTCATGAGCTTGAGTCCCTACATAACCCCAGACCCTAATCCTTGAGGCCGAGGCGCTTAGAAGCCTTACCTTAAGAACCCAAAACCTACCTTTTTTTGTAGGGTCCCTATAAATCCCATATTAGGGTTTATAATAAGAACCTACAAAAAAGTGGGTTTTGGGTTCTTAAGGTATACCCAAAACCCTAAACCCTAGGCCCTAGAACTTTCGCCCGAAAAGCTTTAAACACTATAAGCCTTGAACCCTGAACCCTAAGCTCCGTCATAGTTGGGTAACCGTTTGCTTTTTTACGGATACTTAAACTCCACAAAGGAATCGAATCCCTAAACCCCAAACCCTAAACCAGAGAGGAGGATTGTCCTGACAGTGTAAGCCTCAATCCGAGGCAGGTTTGCTCAGACGAAAAGGCCACTACACTTTAAAAATAAACCCTAAACCCCAAACCCTAAACCCTAAACCCTATCCCAGGCATGAGCTAGTAAGCCTTAAAACCCAAAGCTGGAGCTTTCTTCTTGGACGCCTCGCCCTTCCAGCCCGGTGCCCAATCGGTTAGTGAAGTTTAGGGATTTAGGGTTTAGGGTTTAGGGGGCATTGGGTTTAGGGTTTAGCATATAGGGTTTAGGGCTTTAGGGTTTAAGGTGTTCGGGGTTAGGTTTCTTTTAGGGTTTAAGGGTTTGGAGTTTTGGGTTTAGGGGAGGTCAACGCGACCCTAAATCGTGTAAGACCGGTTTAGGATTTGGGGTACCGGGTTTGGATTTGAGAGCGTAGGGTTTGAGGTATGGCAGAATAGTTGTGGGGCTGAGGCTTATAGGGTTCAGGCTTTAGGAAAAGCCTGATAAACCTTGCAGACTTACAACTTATAATTCTATCTACCCTAATCCCATGCCACATCCGCTAAGTTTTAATGGCTCACTTATGCTCTTCGTCGGTCGGAGATTCAGAGCTAAAGTACCGAAGCTCTTATTAGGGTTCGGGGTTTAGGGTTTAGGGTTTAGGGTTTAGGGAGTGTTGTTCTCATACTATCCTTGCTTTCGTAGAATCCCTGCGCGCCATGCCAGCTTACGGCATGCACTTCGAGGCCCACGGCCGCTGGAAGCTAAGAGATGGGACGCTACACCCTCGAACCCCTGAGCCCTGAACCCTAAAACCCTGCACTTCCCTAGACCGTAACCTCTAACCGTAACACGTGGCATCCTAAAGCTTGTTACAAGTCATGGTCCCGCTCAGAGCCCTTGTGTCAAGGCCGCGATACACAGCGATAGAAAGCAGGTACCATTAAGTGGACCTCCTTTCAGAACACGCCCCCGACACCCATTCTCTGACCCTTTGAGACATGACGCCCGCACAGGGACGGCGGCCTCAAGTCTGCTCTCCGCAAGCCGTGAAACTCCCAAACTTGTCGATGAAAGCGTCTATCCCGAAAGACCAGTAGCCTGAATGCAAAGCTCCGTCACCTCGGCAGACCCTAAACAGTCGCCCTTTCCCCTGCTGCCCCTCTACCTTTAGCCCTCCATCCCGGGAGGTGGGACCCTAAACGCTAAGCCTGGGAGGTGGGACAGAAGGTTTTCTACCATCGATCCTCTGGCGAGTGGGTGCACGCGGAGGTCGCAACTCGCCTCCGAACTGGGCGGCTTTTTGCCTTTGGGAATGGTGCAAATACGATTCTTGAGTTGGGGTTTCAGGGTTTAGGTCGGGGTTCATGGCTTTGGGGTAATTGGATTCAGGGGTTTCAGGTTTTTGTTTTTTCGGTTTGGAGTTCCGGGTCTTGGCTCACGGGCTTTTGAGTGAAACATGAAGGTATAGGGTCGGACGGGCGGTAGTTGCAGTTTGGCAATAGTAAGTAGTAGTAAGTAGTTAGGAATAGCAGCAATGGTGCGAGTGATTGTCATAGCAATAGCAATACTCACAAGACCGACAACACGCAAACACATGAATTTACACCTCAACCGCCAAGTAGACGAGCCAAGAAGTAAAGATAGATGGTTGCACACATGATTTTGCATGCACCTATACACATACGTATGTTCAGGTGTTATAGAGCTCCATAAAGCAACAAGGTGTAACGGCATCAGTAAACCTAGCGAGGGCAGAAAGAACCGGAAGGGTTTTGTTCGGAGAAAAGGATCCAGCGCAAGCAGAAGTCGGCATTGCCAGTGTCCTTTTGCTAGATGAACAATCTTGCTTGGTCATGTTAACCTTCTTTATGTTATTAATGTTATTGTTATTGCTCGTGGCTATATAGTTGTCATTCTCACTTACTATTTGTTGTATTATTGTTTGTATCTGTAGTCTTGGTCTTATTCTTATTCGTATCTTTATCAGTGTCATAATCTGTCATTATGGTAGTCCTGAGTAGTCATTATTGTTCTTCTTCGTGCTATGCGTATTATATTGTTAGATCGCCGAACAAAAGCTGTTCCGCAAACGAGCCGATGCCAAAGGTACTCGAAGGCTAAAGCCACTGAAGCTTCTGAGGATCTGACAGTGAGCAATCCCGCCCATAAACCCCTAAACTCTCCATATCCCAGCTTGAAAACCCTCGGCAAGCCTCGTAAGAAACAGCCCTAAGGTCAAGATCCATCATGGCAAAGTTTGCGAGCTAGAGTACTTCGGCCTGGCAACAGGCTCGTGTGCACAGGGCTTGCAAATGTGCGACAGATGAATACAAGATACCCAGAGATCGGTGGATGATGGTATCTGCTGGTGGTCATCACGTTACGGTATCTTTGGTGTTGAGCCAGCTCGCTAAGTCCTAAGCCGTTCACGCATTTTGGTTTAGGGTGGAGACATCGGAAGTTGTTCACTTGCGAGTCGTGCTTCCTTCGGGCTTTAGGTGTTGGTGGAAAGCGCGCTGTTACACTTATAGGGTTTAGGGTTTAGGGTTTAGGGTTTAACCTATCTTGTGCTTGACACATACCCCTATCTCCACTTCGAAGCTGGTGCTTGATTACAATCGGCGAAGCTGCTGCCACTTCCCTTCCCAGGCCATCGGCGTCGTCGTCGCCACGCGTTGATCAAGACCCAGGACTCATCTTCATTAATATAGAGGCCTTAATAATAGGGTGTTGGGCGCCGTTATACTGTAGTCATAATAAAGAACCCCCAAAACCCTAGTCTAAATATTAAGGCATTAAGGCCCCTACATTAGGTTTGGCAATCAGCCTCCAAGGCCCCTTCAGGCTGCATAATGCGTTCATCTGCTTTCATCCCTGCCAACCCTCCAAATCCCCAACTCTCAAACATCCAACTGCACATGCAAGCAGAATGGCGTTAGTATATCCGAGGAAAATAGACGGAAGCCGTATGTATCTCTGCGTGCGCTGCATGAAACTATGTGCATATCTGTATACTCGTATTCGCGAATATACATGCACGTGCACTTAGTGTATGTACGCATATTTGGTGTGTGTGTATATATATATATATATTATGTGTACATACATATACACAAACATGTATCTGCACATTATGTTTCAATTTCCCTGTGTATACCTTTACACATCTGACTATGTTATTCTGGTCCCGGACCATAGGAGCTCTTGCGGCAGCAGTGGCATCAGTTGCCTGCGATTCCGGAGCCCAGGCCATGTTTTTGGTTTAGGGTTTAGGGCTCTTGCAAGGTTTGCTTTAGCAATCTTAAGCATGAGAACCATAGAAGATAGATAAGGTTTTCGTTGTGTGGAATGGAGCCCTGCATGCAGAAGGCCTCACACACAGATCATATCCATCTCGATTTCACTCACGTATCTACACTAAAGTTGGTTGTTTGTCATAAGAATTGCAAGCAGACTTATTTGTGAGTTGCTCTGGGTAAGTTGCTTTTCGATCGGGTAGTGTGCTGAGCTGTCGGCGTTCGTGCATGGAGCCTACCTCGGCATTTCAAGCAAACCCTAAACCCTAAACCCTGAGACAGAACCATGCGGAGCCTTGCCGGCCTTGTGCGAGTGTGAGAGTCGAAACCCTAAACCCTAAACCCTAAACCCGTTCCGTGGCAGACCGCCGGTGATGTGCTGCCGGACTCCCTCAATGCCAAGAGCGGTGCCATTCCCGGATTCGGCAGCAAATGTCAGGTTTCTGGGTTTTCGTTGGAAGCGCATGCGGCCTGTGGCATCTGCACTGGGACATGGTTCCCATATTGGCCTTATGGTCGTTCGTGCAGAGTCAGCTTTCATTGGAATGTGTCGTAGTTGTCGCACTTGTTCCCGGAGATTTGATCCTAGCCGGTCGACAACTTCTGCCGAAACGGAAACACATAAGATTACTTTTGCTCTTACTCTCACGCTTACACTGACTACTATTGTTTTGTTTACTATTTATGCTACTATTGCTATTACGATCACTGTTACTATTGCTATTCGTATTACTATCACTACTACTACTACTACTACTACTACTACTACTATTACTAGTCATACTTTGTGGCTTGAACTCTTCTGTGAGGATCAGGCCACGCGCCATGGTGACACTCGTTTGCAGTGGCGGCGTGGTGGTCAGCACACTGCCCCACTACAAGCGCCTAGCTGCAGAAAGCTGTGTTTTGGAAGGAATGTCTGGAGGGGCCACTGAAACTCAGCCCGGCAATGCTACAGCCCCGAGGTTAACCTGTAGGAAGTTTTTTTCGGGAAAACACTTAAGCTGATACATTCCGGTGCTTGTGTCCATTTGTAAGCAATAGTCCAACGTGTTTACACATCTTGGTCGGCGGCCCTAAACCCTAAACCCTAAACCCTGAACCCTAAACCCTGAACCCTAAACCCTAAACCCTGAACCCTAAACCCTGAACCCTAAACCCTAAACCCTCTCCCTGTTGCTGCAGGTTGCCAGCTTCGAAAGGGCCGTGCACTTTGCAGATCCTCTCACATCAGAGCTGCTCAGCGAATTGGTTGTTTAGGAGTGGGGGTTTCCGAAAATAGGGGACCCTAATATAGTACCCTAAATAATAGGATCCTTATTATAAGGACCCCAAAATAAGGTACCCTAATGTTCGGAAACCCCCGAGTCAGTGTTTCGAAATGTAACAGCAGCGACTCGGTTTAGGGTTTTGGGTTTAGACTGGGGTCTTGGTGTTTTGCAGGGTTCATGATACTCGTTTGGTGTGGTTTTTTCCTACATATGCCCTCCCAGGACCGAAAGCTCTGATACATCTGGCAGCACCTCCCTGCACCTTGACTCCTTGACTGGACATGGTTGAGGGATCAGTATCTAGTAAGCGTGGATGTTTTGAACCCACTGAAATAGTACTTTTGTTGGGGGAGCCTTCGTGTTGCTATTGGCTCTCACATTTAACAGGCTCTGAGTAATGAAGGCGATGGGTTGGACAGTTGTAGTTTGCCAACACCTCCGGACTGTGAATGTTCAGGCCGTCATGGTTGAATGGTCGGTACTCCACCCTTATTAACCCCTAAGCCCTACTTTACTAATTAACGATGGATGCAATGTGTGCTAAGCATCTTGTGCGCTTAACGCGGTTAGACCAGGAGCATTCGGCAGGACAGTGCCCGCTACGCCACAAGGTTACGGCTGCTGAAGCCCTGAGCTCTGAGCGTTTGCTTATTTAGCAATATATAAATATCTATATATATATATATATATCTATATATATATATATATAGAGTTCATAAAATACATACAGTACATATAAAGTATATGGAGTGTATATAGTATAAGAAATTATGTACATGTAGATCTAGTTTTGGGGAGGGCGCCGCAAGCCCTTGACACCGACTCGAGTGGTCAATTTGGGGCTAGGAGGTTCTCGTGTGGTGGGCGAAGACAAGTGATGCACTGCCACAAAATGCTGGATGTGCAAGAGTCTATCAGAAGTCAAGAAGGCAAAAAAAAACGTTTAAACAAAAAACCTAAGCCCTATAAACCTTAAACCCATAAGAAAAAAGCTGAACGCTAGCTTGAGACAGCGTTCGCATGAGGTCCGACGGCGTCCCTCCGGCTCCTTTGGAGATGGAGCTGCCGGAGGACAGAGGATCCAGGGTTCAGGACTCAAGGGTTCGGGGCTTAACTAAGGCCAAGCTGAAAGGATTTCTCATCATCAAAAAAATATCACCATCAGTATCATCAGCAATATCATCAGCATCGTCATCGGTCATCATCCTGCTCTTGTTCCTCCTCCTCCTCATCATCATGTCGTTTTTCGACGGGCGGCAGCCTGGAATTGTACCCTGCAGGCATTGCGGACCCTTCCTTCTTTCAGTGTGTTTGGAAGCATTTGCTGTAGACATTGAACCCCACGACAACTCTGTACATTCCCACACCGAGCTTACGAACCCCATGAAACCGGTCCAGTCCGACTGAACCCACCAATCCAAAAGGGCCCATTGCTACACAACAGTCCAATCGGAAGGTACATGCGATTGTTGCTTTGAGAAGCGTGCTCAACCATGCTAAACCCTAAACCCTAAACTGGCCAGCTTGCCAACTACGCTGTCCATCATGTTGAGCGGGGTTGGCCCCTTTGTGCATGTAAAGCTTGCATACAAGCGTGCCGTGTGCTTTTATGAAGATAGGTGTTAGTGAAGTCAGCAACTCCCGGACCGACCATTCAATCTCTGGGCCCTAGTCCTAAGCCTCTCAAAACTCTCTTTCGCCTTAAGAGACAGAAGTTCAGGCCCTAAAGCCTTAACCCTAAACCCTAAAGCCTTAAAGCCTTAGCTGACTGTGCCCCGGAAGGAGTCGGAGATGGACCCGGAGGCAAGCCGAAGCAGTCTCACGAAGTCCTTTAACACAAAGGATGACTATAACTAGGTTGTTTTTGGGACATTTTTGTATTTTCCTTATCTGGGTTTATAAGAGACCCTTTGTATACATATTTTTCAGAGGGTTTAAAGGCCAACCCAGATAAGGGTTGAGTATAGGGGCCTATTTTTGTTCGATCAGGGTTGTCGGTCCATTGTTTAAGGTGTGTCCGGACTTTACAGTGCCGCCGTAGGTGCTTATTAAAAGACTGCAAGGCTCTGAAGTGGGAGTATAGGCATTTTTTACCACATGCTAGTTGCACTCCTTACAATTATATTATAGCCGTACTGAGAACAGCCTAATCTGTTGGATAAGACTCAGTTTCGACAGCATGACTCCGACATGATGGGCGGGTGTAATTTACAGATAGAGAACCGGAGACTAGCCGGAGCTTTCCATCTCGCCCTGGACTCGCCCGGAAGCTGCTAACCATGCCATGCGAGCTACATAACAAGCCTGCATTAGCGATGGACAGGGGATTCAAGTAAGAGGTCACATTAGTGGTTCCTTCCATGGAGCCATGGAATGAACTTCAGCTGTTGCTATAGCGTCTTGCGCAGGCTATTGTGGTTTTGGCTGACGACGTCGACCATGACAATGCGTTCAGCACAGCTTCCTCGCTGCACTATCATAGTCGCTTAGGGGTACCAACCATGAAAACCGGGGGGTAAGCACCGACGGTGAAGGCCCCTATTTTGGTCTTCAGATGACATGGCAGTCGCGACTTCCAACACCGTCCAAGCGCAACCATACCGTCGCTGCGGTGGCCAGGACACCACAAGCAGCGATCAAGCTTTCGCAGACGCGACGGCTTTCCTGCAGCTAAGATTTTTTGGGGCATGTCACCCCCATTGATTAAGCTCCAGACAGTACAATTTAACATAGGAGTCGGAATAAGTGACATGGTATGATAAGTAGTTATAGTCGAGTATACCCCAACTCCCAATTGTTCAGGCCCCCATATTCTCTAAGCCCTAAACCCTAAACCCTAAATTCGAAGCCCTGAACGATAGCCCAGGTCTACCCTGAGCTTGCGGCTTTGTTAACGGACCTGCGTGAGTGCGTGATGGACGCTGACTCAAAGTCGATGGCACTTGCCCCAGAAAAGGTTCAGGGTGTAGTACAGTAGGGTTTAGGGTTTAGGGTTCAGGGTGTAACGGTGTAACGTATCAAGGTTGAAAGTTTAGCGTTCACGGGGTTCGAGTGGAGGTTGACAGTTAAGGGCTTATAGGCTTTATACTACAAGCTCTAGGGTTTTCAGTTTAAGGCTGAGGGTTTAGGGCTTATTGTTGAGAGTTAGGGCTTACAGGGTTTATGAGCGTTAGGGTCTACAGGAATAAGGTTCCGCGTTTTGAGTGTTGATTTAGCGTTTCGGATTCTTAGGCTCTGCTTGTGCTTACCTACACAGCTTTCTTTGGTTGAGCTCAAGGCTCGCAGGTGTGTCATCTTCGACAGTTTGGAGGTTAAAAAGTACCGCAGCTGTTTATTCGGCTTGTGAGTTGATTGTCTTAGTAGCCTAAGAATGTTGTACAAGTGAGTTGTCCTTTGTAAATGCTGTGGATATTGAAATAAACTGTAGTAACACTAACCAGATGCCTCTTTCTTTATGTGTGTATTCGGGCGCGCGCACACACATGCATTCACGTGTACATGAACGTGTACTAACGTTGGCAACTACAACAACAACGACAATAATGACAGCAACAGCGATAACAAATGCAACAGCCAACGTTTCAAACAGCAACAGCAACAGTAGCAACAAGATCCACAATACCCACCACAAACACACACACACACACAATTGCAGTGACAAGGACTGTAACAACATTTGCCCAACAAACACCAATACCCGTCGCACCAACACGACCCGAGAACCGCAAGCAGAAACGACAATAGTGCACATAGATGCATTTAGGATGCTTATGTGAAGCACTGAGATACAGTGCAGACGAAGACCATGTCTAGCCACGTCGAAACTCCCAGAAATATGCTTCAGACTGTACAAGCATAATAGACCGCGGCAGCACCTAATATAGTGGCCTTAATAATTACATATACTATGTTGGGGGTTCCTTATTACTTGGAGGCCCAGGGGACTTAGTAAGTCGGCTATAAGTAGGGTTCTATTTGGGGTAACTCCATTTAGGGTACTTATAACTCCATTTATAACTTACTTACTAAATCCACTGGGCCTCTAAGTATAATCATAGTAGAACAATACCACAAAACCCTATTCTAATTACTAAGGCCCCTACATTGCCTTCGAACACTGCAGGTGCGAACATATGACCACGGCTTGTCGGAGTTCGAGGACTTGGCAAATGCCGCCGAAAGAGGGCACATGCTCTCAAGAGAATGTAGGGGCCTACATAATTACCAATACTATTTTTTTTTGGGGGGTCCTCACTATAACTATAGTATAATGGGCCCCAAAACCCTATTCTAATTATTAAGGTCCTTATATCCATTCCACAATTTCGTGTGCCTCGAAAAATATGCACAAATCTGGCAGCCTTTAACACATGACTTAGCGGTTGCACTTACCGAACTCCTGTTTGAAGGATACGGAGATGACGACAGTCTTCGATGCGGAGATTCTGGCGGGCCTGCGTGACTACGAGCCTGCTGGCCGAGACATGGGTAGTTCTCTATCTTAGGGTCCCTTTTTTGGGGTTCCCTAAAGGGATCATAAGGGTTCTATATGGGTAGTTCTCGAAATTAGGATCCCTTT
>CAJNDV010001945.1:0-13694 GCA_905221635.1 Symbiodinium sp. CCMP2456
CTAGAGCAGAAAAAAGAGCACAAGAAGGGCCACAATTTGGAAGCACAAACTACAAAACTAGAGCACAAGCAGGAGCACAAAAGGAGTGCACAAGAAAATAGTCCCAGTTGAAGCTATTTTCGAGGAGGGACAGGGTTTGCCTACTAAACTTGTCTTACGGGTCCGGAGCCGGCCCGGCCCCCAGGCCCCGGCCCGGCCGGCCAGGCCCAGGCCCAGGCCCAGGCCCCGGCCCCGGCCCAGGGCCCTGGCCCTGGCCCGGCCCAGGGCCATGGCCCAAATTGCACACCGAAAACAGGGGTGGGCGAGAATAATCTCTCACAAGGCAGAGCATTTTTCAAATCAAAAATTGATGAATTATACAGATACAAATTATACCGCCAGGGAGAAAATGGCGATGATTCGGCAATGATGTGTCTTTTTTAGGCAAGAGTAGAGTGCGGTGTTGCCATAGTTTGTGAGGAAAATCACGTCTCTGTGTCTCTGTGGGGGTATCCGGGGTATGTATGCCGTATGCCGTATGTATGCCTATGTGAAGACGTTGTTCATCCGCATTGCCGCATAGACGCATAGACGCATGTCAATTTATGATCACTGATATTTCAAAGTCAGAGGCAACATGTATAGTTTCGATTTCCTTATTTCATCTTGATATGGTCAGGTTATATTAGCGCTTGAAATTTGCATACACATACAGAAACAGAAACATGTATGTATAGGTATAGGCTGTATAGGTCATCCTGTGTGCGGCGGTATATCAAACCTTGAGACGACGTGTATGACTTGTGGTAGACAGTGTATAGTATCCAGTATATAATATACAGTACAGTACAGTACAGTCAATAGATATTAATTATGCAGCCTGCAGCATGCAGTGCACGGCAGTAGACAGTATACAGTATACAGTATACAGTAAACAGTAAACAGACACTGCTATCAGTATTGGTCTTATACAGTCAGTCTAATTATTTTTTGCCCGAGGATGCCTTAAACGTTTCTGGCTGCTGACATCAATATAGACAGTCATATAGACTTGACTTAATAAATCACAAGCAGGGGCGTGGCTGCTGGATTTATCGCGGCGCATTGGCAACTGCAATGGTTCAGAAAGAAGTTTTGTAGAGAGTCGAGCGGCAAGGCCCGCTGGCAGCACCCCCGAGCCGCCTTTGCAGCCTCAATGATGCTGCAACGGCAGAACGCCCAAGAGTTTGTGGATGCAGAGGAACGAAACACTTCTTTGTAGCAGGTGTTGCAGGCTTTGCTTTTGTGAGAGTTCAATTGGTCGGTTGATGGTAATCTGTGTGCAGGACTCCCAATGGGCCAAGCTACCCGTCACAGAGTCGGCTCGTTCTGCGGAGAAGGATGCTGAAGTCTGCCGGGACTTCAGCAGCCGCGAAGTGCGGATGCAATATGAATGGGAGAAGGCCCAAGAAGGGTGTGGTTTGCAGATGGAGAATTTCGATGATATCATCCGGCAATGTGTCTCCGCTCTTCCTGTGGGTTTTCGAACAGACTTCCATTCTTTCGGTGAGAGGATGGCGTCCGGTAAGGATGCAGTTTCCTTGACCACCCTGTGCAGCGGAACCGACGGCGTCGTGGATGCTCTGAAGGAAAGGCAGGGGTAACTCATTCGGTTCACACAGCACACAAGAACCGATGTCATGTGCCATTTTGTGAGATGGACAAGTGTGCAGTGAGTCTGGTTTGTTGTGCAGATTTTGGAAGCCGAGTAGCTGGGTCCTGCCCTATGCCTCCCTGCGACAGGACGTGATCTGCTATGCGTCGGCATTGTACAGGCAGGAAGCCCGGCAGGCTCAGTTCGACCGGGTCGTGCGGCACGATGTCAGCGCTGACATTGATCTGAAATGCCGGCAGTTCATTTCAAAGACTCAGAGCCCGCATGTGCTCTTGGGTGACATGAAAGCCGCTTTGGAGGCTGTAGTCGTCAATTTCAAGGATGACCAATTCAGTTTGATGCCGCAGAGTTCTTGTGCCATCTGTTGCTGGGTCTGCTGCGATGCGTCCGGGCCCGAAACTTTCTGATTTGGTTTGATGAGGTGTAGTGTAATATTCTCGAGACAGCTAGCCGTCAGTGCTAGGTCTGCCCGGAATCCGAAGCGCAAATTCAACTGCATCTCCACAGTCTCCGGACGAACAGGGGAGACCTTCGACCTGTGGATCTCGTATCTGTTCAAGCACAAGCCCTACTGGATTTTCTCGGAGATGGCAGCTTGGACGCAAGAGCCTTCGCACTTGGAGTGTCGGCCCCACTGCATTCAGCAGTTGAGCGGCCCAGTGGAGCACTGACTGTCTTGACTGTTTGCACAAAGATACTAGCGCTTTGCATAAGGTCCGAGGACTCCAGGATCAGCCGGACAAGGAGGAGCTTTCCAACTTGGACCATGTGCTGCAGCGCTTCAAGGATGCCGGCTACCTGGTCACATACCGGACGGTGAGTCCGGTGAGTATGGGCATCCCGACAAGTCGGAATCGGATCCACTTCCAAGGGATCAACGTGGAGGCTGCAGGAAGTCTTGCCGAGGCTGAGACTTTGATGGCAGATGTGGAAATCTGCTGGGATGCGATCCTCCAGAAGGAGTATGCCGAGATTCCGTTGGCCAATTTCCTAATGGATGACACATCCCAGGAATTCTCAGACTTCGTAGAAAAGCTGCAAGCCCGCAGCGAGTGCTGTGTGAAGCAGTCACGTCCGCTTGCACTCGAGGCATGCGAGCAGAACTGGGTTGCGCTGCACAAGCGCGTCTTCGAGCGCCACGATGTACTAGGGCTGCGTCATAAGTCTTGTGAAGCATGATTGTAGCCGTAGCCTTGTAGCTTGCTCTGCTCAGTTCTTTTGCATCCGTCGTAACAGTATCCATTCAGGTCACCTGGGACCAGGTGCAAGCGGCAGCGCAGGCGTACGAAGACAACGTGTGGTTCCAAGCCTTGGGCCCCCGCGAGCAGCAAATCGTTTGCTTTCATGACTTAGTGCTGCCTCTGGGCGAGCAGCAGGAGCAATCCATGGATGTTTCCCAGTCTTTGGACCGGTGCAGTTTGCAGTTTTCCAGAATCAGCTGCTTGGCAACTAACAGTAAGCACTGGCTTCGGCGCCGGAAGCGATTGTTGGTGGGACCGGAGAAACTTTGTCTCCAAGGGATTTTGTGCTCCCGGGACTCGCGCAATGCTTCTGCCATGGAGCAGCTGACTGAGCCTTGCTGTCGGTCGATGGCAGGCAATGCCATCAACCACTTCAATTTCGTGCAAGGCATTGTCGCCGCTGTCGCAGCCTTGCCGCCGAAGTTTTTCTTGGCCTGAGATTCTGAGAACAGCCAGCAGCAGCAAGTACAGTCTTCCGACCTCTCTGCGCTTTTGAAGTTGTAGCTGCAGCGCATAGCCTGTAGCTAGCCCTTAGATCTTTCTGGACCTTGGCGAGCTCCTGCAGGCCCAACAGAGAGTGCTTGAATCATAAGTCGTATGACGTATCCGTTTCTGTTGGTGTCCGGATCCGTCTAAGTTTCGAACCGAAGACAGACAGCGTTCCAGTCATGTGTATTCCATTGGGGTTATTGTTCCTAGCAATCAGTGATGAGTTCAGAATATGAACAGATGATATATGACATTATGATATATGATATATCGGCGGTGCTCGTAAAAAATAGACCACAATAGACAATAATCAATAGAAGTTCTATGATAGAAGATTCCGGGCTAGATGGGATAGATAGGATAGAGGTATCCAGCGGGATTCCCTGGTTCCGAGATCTACACTACAGACGTCATGAATCCTTGAGTTAGTGTCGTAGCAAATCTGCGCAGAGCAAAGCAAGGATTCCCTGCATCCCTTTGTGATCTGGCAGATGCTTCGCTGGGCTCCTGCTGACAAGGAGGAAACGAGCACCGAGGCCATACTCTGCCTATACCTATACCTATACTATACAGTCCTCGGCCGTTAGACCTTACGCCACGCCCTGAACTGTAACGTAGTCCATAGTGGCCACCATAGGCCATAGCCCATAGCCTTTTTCATTTCGGTGGGTCGCTTGAGTCAGTTTAAAATCAATTTGAAATTCGGCTGTGACTCTATGAGTCTATGAATTGTGGATATGATATGGTCCATGGGTGTCGACTAGATGTTTATGGTCTACGGTCTACGACACTAACACTATCTATGTCACTGTCTGTATTTATTTCTATAGATAGCTTAAGCCTATCAATAGGTAGTCTATAGTCTATGTCTATTAGCACTGAAATCACGGGACATCATACATCAAGGTGTGTGTGTGTGTGTGTGTGTTTGGTTACCAAGCTGCTCGCGTTGCAGAGCTTTCGTGGGAGCCCAGTAGCAGAGCATGAGCTAGGAGCCGCAGGCACAGGAGCAGGCAGGCCCCAATTTCGGTAGATGATGCATGCGTGCGGTGTCGATAGCTGAAGGCTAGCCGAGCTTATGCCGGATGCAGCAGCCGTGTGACAAGGGCCTTCGTAAGGGCCATGGAGCATGGGCCATGGTTGACTATTGACTATCACTATTGTCTATTGCTTACCTAAATTGCGTAGGTTGCCTATGCCTAAATCTATTCCTTTGCGTATGCCCTGTGATAGCCTATGCCGCCTATGACTCTGCCGCTGCCTTTGCTGGGTGCTCTTTTGTGGTATCTGCGCGCTGTGATCGATATGGCTCTGTCACTCTATAATACGATTATAAATTATGACTAAGACTATCGCCGCGCATTAACTCCAAGCCTAGTAACTCACAGGGTCCAGGCATTGCTCTCCTGTTGAATCAGCTGCCTGGAGCCTGTGCCCTGGCTGATTCTGTGCTTGCTGAAGTTTGGAGGACCATCGTTAGGGTGGCAATTTATGCTGCATCAATTCAGCGATTCGTTACGTCTTGTGTTTTGACACACAGGCTCGAGCAGTGGATCTGTTGCACATGAAAAAGACGTCATGTGCTCGCTTGCATGTTGCTTGGCCAGACGCTTGCAAGAAGTCGTCAAGGACGAAAACATGCAGGGCAGAATATGTCACAGAGTCACATATCACATGTCACATATCACATATCATATCACACATGACTGATATGACTCATATGACATGTGTCTGTAGGCTGTCTAGCAGTCTAGCGTCTCAGTTGCATCAATCTGTGGTCGTTTTGCAGTGCTCAAAGTGCACGGCTCGATCCGTACCTTGCCAGACAGCCACTGCCAGGATGGGTCAAAAGCTTGACCGTAGATTTCAATGGCTCAGCCAAACACTTGAGCCCTGCATCCACAGCGTCGTGGTCTCTGGTCTGGCGGCTACTTGGCTGTATCTTGCTGCACAACATCCCATGTTGCTTTATGTTGAGTGCGGTATTCCAATGCCGATGCCTTTGAAGCTGATGGCACAAGGAATGGTTTTCCTCGTCCTCGTGCCGTGCTATGCAAGTCACTCTCCAGGGTGCCAGTGATGTTGACCCATGCGTGGCTGCATGGTTGCATTGGTACGAGAATTTGCTACTGCTAGGCACTGCTAGCAAAATCGAGGCTGGAAGAGATTGCCTACGAACACCGGAAGAGATCGCCTACGAATCTTGTCTGAACACTCTAGCCGCCGCATCAAAAACACACATCACATCCCAGAGTGGCCTTGAGGAACTGAGTTTCGACTTCTTTCGCGGTGGCCATGCCAACAAGGTGCCGGGGGTGACCGTCGTTCTGATTCTGCTACTCACCACACTCCTTTTTAGGGGGCCAGTGCGGACTGTGGACTACATGTTTACAGGGCTGTATCATACACTTCTGTAAATCGGTGGTCCACACCTGCCCCCCAAAAAGGAGTGTAGTCAGTATCGTTGAATGAGGCCACAATTCTAAGGCCAACATAGTTGCAATCATTTGTGCACATGCAGCAGCACACGCTCTTGCCAGCAGCGGAGGGCAGCAAGATGTCCCAATCATGGCAGCCAGCCTTGTAGTACTGCAATTTCTGTATTGGTGGTGGTTCTGTGTTGTGGAATTTGTGTAGACTGGACGTACGTACTTCACCGTTCTATTTTTATTGTCCTTGTATTGATTGTACTGTAGTCGTGGCCACGCTACAGAAACCGCTGCTGGGGTTTGTGTTGGTTCCAGAGCTGGCTACATCTTCAAAAATAGACTGCTCGTTTTGTGGAGTGTTGGCGTCGCAATGGCGCTTGGTTACAGACCTGCGGGCCTTGGGGCCTGCGTGGTTGGTTTTTGCAGCTGAGTCACGAGAGCTCAGCAGTGATTTGGATCGAGTTCTGTCAACGCCGAAAATCTTTGGTCCATTCCTCGTGCCAGAGTAGCAACAGCAGCAGTTGTCATGAGGCGTGCCAGAGTTCACAGGTGCGGTCCGGTACGGTAGCTTGTTAACCCTTGCTGTGTGCGTGTGCGTTGTCTTTGGGCCTCAGAAGCAGCCTGGCCATTTGGGCCGTTGTGACTGTGGTCTGCCGGGAATCTGTCTTCTCTCCAGGCAGCTTCCCGGCTTGACGGTGGCTCTGTGCAGTTGGGTGATTTGTGTTGCCGGTGAACACAGATTCAGATAACGTGTGACTACGATCGAGGCTGAGGCATGAGCAGTGCCGGCTTTGCACAGAGCGTCGCCTCCATGATGGCGATGGAGGACATCAATGAGTTCTTACAAGACGAGATCATGGAAGACCCCGAGGAGTGTGCTGCGAAGGCTAGCATCGATGTCTGCAGCATGTGTTCGATCAGATCGAACCAAACAGATCCTGTGGACTCGAAAAAATGCGTGCCCTTTCCAAAGCCCAACAAAGACATCTATTGCCATTTGGTCCACGTTCTTCTTTTTGGGGAGCAGGTGTGGACCGCAGCTTTCCAGAAAAGTATGTGACTGTATGACTGTACTGTACTGTATGATTGTGTGATGTGTGTCAGTGTAGGTTGGGTAGCTTAGCAGAATCAGCGCAGGCAGCATATGTGTCTCATCAGTCTTATCACTCACCAGCGCTGCCTTGCTTTTGTGTGGGGAGAATCAAGGAAATCTTGCAGCTTACGAGTCAGAACCCGGACGAAAAGAAGAAGTTCTTCGTCGCCAGGAACCGGCTGATCGAGCTGTTGATCAGTGGCCGGGTGACCTTGCCTCAAGGCTTCACAGGAGACCCTGTAGTGCAGCTGGTACGCAGTGGCAGTGGCACGATGCGTGTTGCATTTCGTTTTTCTCTGTGACCCCGGTCTCGATTTCTGGTACCCCGAGGCAAGTGGTCCAAGACCGAGAGGTGGTCACATCCTTGCAGCCGGTAGGAGAATGCATGGTGTACACCCGGGACTCCTACATGCGGGAGCACCAGGGGCGTGATCCGGAGAAGGACGACAACTTGCGAGCCGAAGAGTTGGTTCTGCCTGGCGGGCAGAAGACCATGGTCTTCAAAGCATCTCAGCATCTCATTATGTGACATGTGACATTTTAAGCATGAGTCATGAGTTGATTTCCTCCAGAGAGTTGAGTCCGTACAAGGGTTACGAAAACCGATTGGCAGAGAGGGTCTCCTGAAAAGTGGCTGCAAATCCTGGTTCTGGGCTTGTCACCCATATTCCACCATGAACCTTGGCCCTCAGAACAACGAAAATCTAGGATTTGAACCACGTGGGTCAAAAAATGGCCCTGGTAGCACATGCGTTTTATGGGGCCAAGGGCCTTTTTTTCTCGCAAGGAATTGCGACTGCTTTGAGCCAAATCTTGAGCCTTTGTTTGAGTTTGAGCCTGATCGCAGTGGATTAGGGCTAAGGCCTTAGGGTTTCAGTCCGAGTTGAGTGCGTGCAATCTTCGAAATCCAAAAGGTATGGAGCGGCGCGAAAGATATTTTCAAGCTCCATGTGGAGGAGAAGCATCGTGTGTTGCTTCGACGAGTTCTCGATCCTGGGGTGGTGAAGTACCTCGCCTGTGAATAGCCAATTGAACTGAGCCATCGTGAGCCCTACTTTGTGGGCAGCAAAAACCCCTAAACCCAAAGCCTATATACGCCTTATTATTGTCATTCCTTGTGGACTTATGGACTTATACTTATACTGCCTATACGGCCTATACGTATAGTCATGGTCTAGTCTTATTATAGTAGGCTATCTTACAGGCTTATATAAAGGCTAAACTTAGGGCTAGGCTACTTATAGGCTAAACTTAGACCCTAAACCTTAAACCCTGAGACCAATGCTGCTCAGGATCAGTCCTGACCAGCACAATGCAAAGTTCGATTCGCGAACTCGCTTGGTGCTGCGGAATTTGGACATCGCCAAGATGCCCCTTGACGACCTTGCCAAGGCAGCCCCGATGCGGCTGATCGAGACAGAGCAAGATCCTTCCAAGGCATCCCCTTCAGAGCAAGGCTTTCGGGAAGCTTTGGATGCAGCCAGCGAAGCCCTGGAGCTGGGCCTCGCAACCCCCAACAAGTCGGCTGCGCAGAAAGAGCAAGCAGCGAAGGCGAAGGCTCGAGCCAAGAAGCGCACGCAGGAGGAGATTGCAGCCGACGAGCTGAAGAAAGCTCAGGAGGACTTCGATGGTTTGTTGAGATCCTTGGGTGCCATGTTCGACGGCAAGGCTTTCGGCAACGAGTTGGGCAAGGTTGACAGATCCACCCAGCGCAAGTTGAGAGAGAGCGCGGACAACCATTGGTTCGAGATCAAGGAGCCCTTGCAGAAGATGTGTGCGGACATCGAGGCCATCCGGCAAGCTGTCAAGGTCGCAAAGTCCTTCAGCGGCGGCCCGGCAGCTGCGAAGAAGCACGCCAAGGAGTCCTTGGAGACCATGCAAAAGGTGGCCGACGACGTCCCCAGGGCCACTGAGTTCTCTAAACTGTAAACCTCAAGACCGCAAACCCCATGGCCCATGCCACCCCTGAAATCCTCAACTGTAGAACAGCAATGCTAAGCAAAGAATCCAGCAGCCCTCAAGCCAAAGACCATACCATCATTTGTCAGTCGTGCACGAGCTATATGTGTCCGGGCTCGGAATAGGAGGTAACCCGGGCTCGCACGTGTAGGTCTCAGGGAATTTGAATGATGTAAGATCCTCTATGGTTCATGATGCAATTATACAGTCTGATGATGATACTGAGTGTGCTGGGCTTTACTATATAACTATTATTACTATTATAAATTATAAATAAACATATTAATTTAGATTACTGCATCTTGTTATGAAGGAGTATGCAGACCATGTTTGAGTCTGTACGTGGCTCTACAGCTGTGTGGCTGTATGGCTGTCTGTATGTATGTGAGTGTATGTGAGTGATGTGTTGTCTGAGTTTGTGGTGAGTTTGTGATGAATGATTATAATTTTAAATACATCATTTATTGCTGGGCTGTGCTTTGCGATGCACTTAGACCTAGTTGTGATTGCAGTACAGCAAAATCGCAGAGCGAAGTAGCTACCTGTGTTCTGTTGCTGAGTCATAGCAGGTGCTGCTATAATTCATGACTGTGTTTGATGTGTATTGGTATTGGTCTTTGGCCTTTGTCGGTACGTACCGTTGCCACTTCTCTTGTACGTACATACGACGTACACACGAAAAAACTGGCAACGGTGCGTACGAGTCTTGTGCGAGCAGAAGAAGCGTGTGGTGCGGGGTGAGTTAAGTATTGCGCAGCCATTTAGATGTCGCAGATGTTCGCGTCCGTATCCGTATTCCGTGTTCTCTGTGTTGACTTGGGTCCTGTACCTGAGGCTTTGACAAATTTTCCGAAGTCCATCCAGCTCTCCTACCTGGAAGCGTGCCTTGCCAAGCACATTGAGGACTCCAGCTGGGACAAGATTGCATTGCAAGGCAGTGACTGTCTTATGGAGTCCGTCTTCCGTGACAACGTCCAAGAGCGTGCCAAATTCATCTTGAAGGTCATCGAAAAGATGATGGCGAGCATCCTGGATCGGTTTGACCCAGACAGCCTTCCGGCGGATGGCACCGGCGCCTCGGCAGATGAGCTCAAAGACCGGTCAGGAAAGATGCTTGCCAATGCCCTGACGGTAGTCGTGTCCAAGCTTGACGAAACCGATCATGACAAAATCCAGGAGTTCAAGGACAAGTGCCAGCGTGTCGTTGCAATCTGCTCTGGCGTGCCGATGGCAGGGCAAGCCACGCTGGACGATGCAATCCACTCTGTGGTCACCGATCCCTCTGCCGAGATCTACCGTGTGTTCAATGCGAGCACAGCGGGCAAGATTCTTCAGGACCATGCTGAAGTATTGAGCAACGAGATGCAGGCAGCCAAGGATGCCTTGGTCAGCCTGTCCGAAGCGGAGCAGTCCTTCAAGGGCCAGGCTGACATATGGTCTGCATACATGAACGGACAGGAGGATAAAGAGGTCGCGACAAAGATTGAGACATTGCAGGCCTTGTGCAAAAAGCTTGGCGCTGCCTTGAAAGCAGGAGGCACCGACGACTCTGCAAAGATCAGCGCTGTGACCAGTTTCAACGAGTTCTTGGAAATCTTGCAGAACTCCTGCTACAAGCAGGTGGTGTCGTTTCTCGAGAATCCTACGAACCAGATGAAACTTGGATTTAGTCAGCCTGAACTGCTAAACTAAACTTGGATACAGGTCCAACTACGTTCTTGCAGCAGGTTAGGCAGGCTCAATGTCAGCGTCATTGATCTTAGGGCCCGATCTTCAGGCCCTTAGAAACCTTAAGCCTAGGTCGTAAACCTGAAAGCGCCATCTATGGTTAGTCTATAGGCTGTCTATAGGGTTTAAGGTTTAGGTTTAGGATTTAGGCTACATAAAGTCTGTAATAATATAATATATAATATATATTATATAACCTATATAAATTATAAAGTCTTAGTCGTAGTGATATGATACAGCCGAAAGGCCCCGAAACCTTAAAGTTTTCAAGCCTCAAGCCTCAAGCTGTAAAACCCCGCGGCACCGCACCGTAAAGCTAAGCCGCTCAAATAGGCAACCCACAGAAAGTAGCCACCGACTTCAGGGTTCAGGGAGCGAAGTTGCTCCTGCAGCCCAAGCTTTGGTGCCTGAGCGAGACGGCTCACAAGCTGGTGGCGGACTTCTTGCTTTTTTCGCCGGTCTTAGGCGAGTTGCTGAAAATCCTGGACCAGTGCAAGCTGAAACTGTCTGACGGTGCCAAGAGCAGCAGCCAACGCATCCATCATCTCTGTTCGTTTGCCAGCGTCTGAGAGTGAGGAATGGGTGCCGCAGTGAGCTTAGCTTTGTTGCTACTCGACTGGTCAGTCTTAGATGAGCCAAGGCCAACTTGATGGAGACTTTGTTCCGTGTGATGGCAGAATCTGCCGCTGCCACTCAGGGAAGCCGGGACATCCAGGATGGTCAGGATGGTGCAATCCAGGATGTGCAGTCCTGGTTGCAGGACTTCGCGGGTGGTGAGAAAGCAGAGCATTTTTCAAGGCCGGATATGTGCACTTGCGTGGCAAACTTCTGTCGCGCAGCTCAGACTGCGGAAGCAGATCTGCTGGCCAAAGTGGTTCAAGCAGGCTTGCAGCATGCTTCGCATTTCTTTGTAGTGATGCGCGAGTTGAAGGAAGTGGCCTTTCCAAAGGTTTGGGATCTTCTCAAATCAAAGTTGGGCCAGGCCTATGTGCAGAATCAGGCGACTTACCGAGATGCGGTTTCCGATTCTTTTCTTCCCGCCGAGGCCCCATGGTTGGATCTTTCCACTACAGCGGCCAATGCGGCCGGTATGTGGCAATCCTTGAAGCCGTTGGCAAAGGTTCTTGGAAAGGAGAATGAGCTGCCCGAGATGCACGGGCAGTTCTTGCAAAGTGAGATTTTGCGATTCTGTTGTGTTTTCATGCAGCGGAAGTCAGCTTACAATTTGCATCCTGATTACTCCGTCGCATCTGCTCAGTCGGAGGGATTGAGCCGACTCATCAAAGATGCAGACGTGGCTGTGACTAGCTTGCAGTCAGCCTGGCAGAATGAGCTTGTGCCCAAGGCTGTGAAAGATCAGGCGGTCGCCTGGTTCCAGCAAAGCATGATGGAGAGTCTGTTCTCTACGCTTGCACTCATGGAACCCTACTTTACGGAGGCTTGCGATGCGATTCCGAAAGAGTACGTGAAGATGATTGAGCCGGACACCCGCGATGTTGGTTGGATCAAAGCGACCATGTTCAAGAAGAAAACGCATGAGACGGTCTCCATGTGGAATGACGACCTGTATGCAGCGGTGAAAGGGCTCACCGATGCATGCAAGAAGTGGATGAGCCTTCCGGGCGGTCCTGCCGGCATCGTCACCGGAGCGCACATGAAGATGCTGAAAAAGTACGACGCGATGTCGACTTCTATTCGGGTCTACTGTTTCCTGGATCCTGATTTGATGCTGTGTGTTGTTTTCTTCGCTACGCGAAACCACGCTGGGTTGAGGCTCGAGGGTGAGTATTCTCAGTATTGTCGGCTTTGGGGTTCTAGGAGGCGGGAGGGCAGGAAAAAAACAGGGTGCAGGCACAGGCATAGGTCTGGATTTGTGTGGAGGGGAGAGGAGGGGATTGGTTGAGGCGGAAGTAAATGCTTCCATCTGGACGCCGAGTTCTCGACGGACTTAGCCTAGCGTTGTGCGGATTTGACAGACCACAGACAATGGACCTACCCAGGTTCGACGGTGCACGGCATCAACATCATCTTACACAAAATGCAAAGCAAAAATGCTCGTGAAAAAGCCTCGACATGCCGCGAGTCGCTTGGTGATATTCAGATTCAGGTATTCGGGGGCTAAACCCTAAACCCTAAACCCTAAACCCTGAAGCCTGAAGGTCCAAAGGACTTAGTCATCACCCCAATCCGACCGAGGTACAAGAAGGCTTGTGAGAGAGGCGGCGTAACCGTGCCGAAATGTGTTTTCGACTGGATGGCCAGCATCTAGTCGGTGGTCGGCTGTCGTTGGCCGAAATTTTGCAGTATCGCACGCTTGCATTTCTTAGTGCCTGCAGCGGTGCATGTCGGTAGGTGCTACTACAAGCTATATAATGCTCCCGGTCCCGCGCTGCTCCCCTAAGCCCTCTAAGCAACTGGGCCCTAAAACAGAGATACGACACGACACCGTGCGGATGGAATGCAAGCTGGCCAGTAGGGCCAGTAGGGCTTGTGAGCCTGGCAGAGCCGACCAGCTACCATGCCAAGTTCTAATTGCCCCATATTTCCACCGATGTCCTGCTTCAGCCCGGCTCTGTTCGCGGTCGCCCGCACTTTTAACTAGGAAGCTAGGAAAGCCGAAGCGCCGAGCATCTCGCCGATGCATGACGAAAACCAAGCTGCTGCAGAGGCGATGCGGTGCTCCAGGGTTTCAAGTTCGAGGTTGTAGGATGTAGCATTTAGGTATAAGCCAGTGTGATTCTATGATAAAGCCAGAAAAGGCTCATGGGCTTGTGCCTATGTTTGTGCTTCCTGTTGTGCCCACCATTACTAGGCAAAGGATATATACAATATATATATATATATATATATATATTTATTTATATATAGATGTATATGGGTCCTAGGACTTATAGGGCTTGAAGTCTAAACGATTTTGGGTTTCGGGGCCCTCGAGGACTATATGTCCAAGATTGGCACTCTCATGGCTTCCTGCTGTCGTGGTGTTCAGCGAGAGGAGGCGAGCCACAAGCTGAACCTCAAGATGAGGCTCGCACTTCACCTGGAGTGGCAGAAGCTCTCGTGACCTGTGTTCCGTGCTGATGGTCATCACTGCCATGTCCCTTTTTCTTGGTGTTACACCG
>CAJNDV010001946.1:0-13690 GCA_905221635.1 Symbiodinium sp. CCMP2456
AGCAGGCGGAGAAGGCGGAGAAGAAGGAGCAGCAGTGAGCAGTGTTCTCGCCTTTTGGGCACCGTCTCAAAGAATCCTGGCCACAACAAAGAAACCTTTCGAACTGAACTCTGCAGACTTTTTCTGGGCCACGGATTCTTTGGTCAGCGCCTCCTTTTGAGACTGGCACCAACGTATTTGCTGTGATGCTTTCTAGTGATGCAGAAGATGTCGAGGTGCTGGAGGCACCAAAAAATCTAGCCGGTTATGAAACTCGGACAGGTTAACGGACCAATGCAGCAGTCCGGATGCTTCAGACTCCTCGATTGGTTTTCGTTTACGGAGGACATACCAACGTGCAGCCCCACAAAACAACCTCTGCACGGCAAGCAGGAGGCTACACCTAGCGGAGCGCCAATCTCTTGACAGTCAGACAGTCAGAAGCTTCTGGGTGCATCGACGCAGCCTGAAGGGCTGCGCTTTTGGAGCTGATTGCAGCGCAGTTGATTTCATTGGCACGATGTTGGGCACGTCGTGTGGCCTGTCCAAGGGGTTTGTACGGGCAGTATGTGATAAGAGGACTTCGTGCATGACCGTGACACAGCAAGATACTCGTGATCTAGCTTCCGATGCTTCCCATGCTCCCTCAACTGTAGTGGTACTGGTCGAAAGGGTTTGGATGACATCATGTTGAAGAAAATACAACTCTTGACACATGCTTGCTTATCTTTAGAGATGGCCGATGATGGATCAACTGCGGTGCCCAGTAGCAGCTTAGCATGATGGCCTCGTGAGCACAGTAAGATCCGTGAAGATCTTTCTAGGCGCATGACAAGGATCACATGCGCATGCCCATGAGTCAGACGACGAAGCAGGATTGCTGTCTGCAGTCAGTCTTACAGAATCCGGACGCATTAGTTATCTCCGTCGTGCTGTAATGCCGCTCATGCCCTAACACCCGGACGCATTCATGCAGTGTCGGACCTTTTGCGCAAGGACGATTTGTTTCTTCCAGTTTGCAAACTAAGTTCACAGGGTGTGTCAAG
This sequence comes from Symbiodinium sp. CCMP2456, assembly GCA_905221635.1. Lineage (NCBI taxonomy): Eukaryota > Dinophyceae > Suessiales > Symbiodiniaceae > Symbiodinium > Symbiodinium sp. CCMP2456. The sequence goes on from CAJNDV010001946.1 coordinate 1,026, forward strand.
CATTCCAGACATGCTTAAACCTAGTGCTCCCCCTCGTCGAATTAGCCATCATGAGAGGCGCGGATGCGTAGCTTGCCTGTGCTCGGGTGTTCAGAAAATGGGAGTCCTTGCACCAGCCAGCCTGCATGTTCACATGTGTGAAAATAAAATTACAGTGCTGTGCATTCTTCACCATCTTGCTGCATCTACATGAGTACGTGCCGAGAGCATTTGGCTGCCACCGTCATGTCAGTTGGAACACGGCAGAGTTAGCACCCTGCCCTGGTGTAGCTGGCAGTGCGGACTTGTGCAGGTGTTCTCTAGTGTGGCTGTTTTTGCCCAGGATCAAAAAGCAGATGTTTCCAGGGAAGAACGCACATGGTGGGACGACTCTATGTAGATGCATTCCAGAAGGACAATGGAATACTTGTTTGCAGTCGTTAGCTGTGAGCTTCCGTACCCTACAGTAATTGATTAAATGAGCCGTGCTTCTCGCCATCGAGTCGTCGAATGTTCTGGGACCTTAATGTTGTTTGGGATGCCAAGCGTGCAGCAGCGTTTGCTGATACCGCCCTGAGGCCGGGGTGGAAGGTCTAAACAACTACTTACTGTGGGCAATAGCAGGGTGGCCGCATGATTCAATTTCTACGGCAGATCGCCAAGGTGAAAAGTCATGTAAAGATGTGTTTGGCGCAGGTTTGGCTATGCAGGCTGGCTGCTCAGCAGTGCACGTGAGGTGTGCTGCCTCACTACCGGATGGCTCCGGCTTCGGGCAGCCAAGGTCTTGCATACAACGTGACCCTGTCTGGGCAGCAAGTCCTCGACTTGCGGTCTCACCAGTCTCTCGGACTTGAAACTTGAGAGTGCGGATGGGTCAAGAGACCGAAAGCCCGTCAGCAGATGCCTATGGCTCAACGGAGAAGTACCCGCTCTGAGCCTCTGAGCCTCTGAGCGGACCATGGCGGAGGCGGAGGCCTCGGAGCTCTCAGGCGACAGGGCGGTGTCACTGCTCCGGGAGCCGCAGGCAAGCCGGGGGTCCCCCCCCCCCCCCGAGACTTGGGGTTTGCGCTCAGCGCAGGGCGACATCCTGGCTTCCGTCCGGGTGCTGAAAGTCTTCAAAGCAGGACCGGATCAGGAATCAGACCTCCCTGCCTCTTCGCTCGACCACGGTTGCTTCCCTTCGTTTTCTACGAGGACTAACTACCGTGCCTGAAGATGCACTGCGGCAGTGCGACTGAGTGGCACAGTCATGAGCACTTGTTTCGGTGCTTGTTAATGGAAGTGCTCTTGCGCGTGGCGTTCGTGCAGGTGAGCAGCTCATTCAGCTGGACATCGGAGGAAATCCCTTGTGGCTTGGAGGGAACCTTTTGATCGTTCTCGCCAGGGTTCGGAAGGCTCCCGGAATCGCTTGTTAGCCCTAGGAAAAGCTTTCCAGATGTCTGCTCGCTGCCGAAACTGGAAATTCTGTTCGCCTCCAATGTTGGAGTCCAGGCATGATTGGAAAGATGCACACTTTAGAGCTGGTCATGTTATTTGAAAGCAGTCGCGTGCTTTAGTCCCGAGGAATGTCTTCACTGCCGGACCTGTCTACGTGCCCACGGTTGCGAATGCTAGGCAGGACTGAAATACTCTGGGGTACAACTTCCTTTCTGCGGTGTTAAAATTCGCTGGCCCCGACATGCCCCGACATGAGGCATCAAGGACAACAACCTGACCAGCTTGGACGGATGTTTGCTGCCCACCTGCTTGGAGTGGCTAATTGCAGCGGGAAATCAGATCGCGGAGTTGCCAAACATTGACCGGCTTCAGAAAGTACGCAAGCTGATGCTGAGTCACAACAGGCTCACTTGCGAGGCTCTGGCCCCTGTTGCTCAGATGGCCTCATTGGAGATGATCCGCGCAGCTGCAAACGACTTAGAGGGCTTCCCTGCGTCGCTCTTGAAGCATCCTTGCCTCGCGTGGGTGGCTGTGGGGGGCAATCCCTTTGCTGAGGGAGCCCTGTCCCGGCACCTTGCCGAAGGCCCCAAAAGCTTGGACTTCGCGGAGGTGCGATTGGCAGACAAGTTGGGAAGCGGTGCCGGAGCGACAGTGCACGAGGGAACCTGGCGAGACCAGAAGGTTGCTGTGAAGATCTGGGATTCGGAGTGCTTCTCCGATGGAACTGCACGGACAGAATGGGCCGCTAATCGCGTGGCTTCACAGCCCGGCCACCCATGCTTGGTGGCTGTTTTAGGTGCTCGGGCGCATTTGGCACTTGGTTCCGGTAGACCATAGTCCTGGTTCCGTTCAGAACCTGCGCGTTGATGTGACACCGTGCGTGGACCCAGGTACATTTGAAGAGCCCCGACGTGGCAGCCCTGGCCCAAACTTAAAATCGTAAAGTCAGGATTAGTCAGGGGTCTTCATTGATAGCAGGTGTGAAAGGGTGAAATGGGAAATGCCACATTCTGCACTGTGTCATGGGCTGCTCATGCCTGCTCGCAAGGCATGGTCCTGGAGTTATTGGAAGGAGCGAAAGCTGCGGCCGGCCCACCGACGTTCCAGACAGTGACACGCTGCTCAGTACACGTGGTAGAGGTTGGCCTGTCGTTGTCGGCCGGAAGAGGAAAAGTGTTGGCGCTCGCACTGCGACCACGAGAACTAAGGCGATGCCCTCCCGTGCCATGGGGGTCCTGGCCCCATATACTCCGTCACAGCTGCATGCCGCATTGCTACCAACGTTGCAGCTGCGGGTGAGTACCTCCATAGCAAGGCTGGGAGTATTCTCACGGTTTGGTAATGTGCAGTGCAGGCAATCACTGTGAGTTTGTGACCAGGGCTTGATGCACGGCGACATTTACCTGCACAACACGCTAGTGGTGCTTGACGGCCTCAAGGACCTATGAGTCAGCTTCAGCACCGGTACGTCACAAAACAAAAGAGGCATCAGGAGGTGTTTATGGAATGCGTGTTAAAAGTTGAAACTACGTGCAACTGTCTTTGGCACTAGAGGCGTGGTCGAGAGGTTGGTGTGCAGGTTTTCTTGGCTTTGCTTGGGGCAAGTACAAGTCCAGATCCATGGCTTCGCACAGGACGCCTCTGCCGTGAAGGACAGGCCAATCTGTGTGACCGTTCTGCAATGTCCTGGCGAGCACGATTTCGAGTGAAAGCTTCACATTGACCTCCTGGCTTTCGTCTTACAGGATGTGCGGCTGTCGGACTTTGGAGCGGCTGCCGCGATAGATGATCCCGACTTGCGAAGGTTTCTTATCTGAACCTTCATCTGTTTTCGTTTGCCTGGTTTGTCGCAGCACGAGCTCCACGCAGATACCCCTCTATATGTGGGCACGGGAGGCGATGGCAGATGATTTCATCAGCCCGACTCTGCTTCCTCGAACGGTAATGCATAACGCCTAGTCTGACTGCATCGTATGCAGCTCGTCATCGCTTGTTGCCTCGTGACATCTCGTGACACTTGGCTTGGCACTCCCTTTGCCAGGAGTATGAGAATTCTACCCATCGTCGCACGCACGTCCACGGCATATTGACGTCATGCTTAGCCACAGCCGTGTGCCGCCGCTTACTCGAAACATGAGATACGTGCCTTACGGAGTGTTTTTTTCCGCGCACCGTTTTGCAACCGTCTCAAACGCGTGGTCCCCGTGCAATGTTGTTTTGGCAGCTGCTTCTCGCTCTGGTTTCGCGAATCTGTTTGGCATCAGGAAGGTCAAGCTGCCATTTGCTCTCGTGCAACTTCGTCAAGTTTCGGGCGCATTCTTTCGCTCGCTAGTCAGCACGAAGATCCACAGCGCATTCATCAGGTCTTTGCTCGCACACGTGGCGCCCTTCATATCAGAAGCAGTTGTGCGAGTTCGAAAGTGTTGCCATGTGAGAGAAAGTCACAGCCTGCGTTCTGCGGAAGATCGACACTCTTCTGGAATCCTCTAGAAGAACTCTGGAGTTAGAGGCTTTTTGCACAGTTCCACGACTGAGGGTTGCATTGTCTCGGTGCTAACACTTCGTCAGGTTGGAGGTCAGAAGCTATGGCTGGCTGCTTCAAGACTTGTTGGAGAGCCATGCGGAAGCACAGAACGAAAGAGAAGCTGCGACTCTCGAGCTCTTGAAGGAGATGCTTTGCTCTTAGGAACTCTCCCATGTCACTCTCACGAGGCATAGCACTGTCGGAGGAGCTTCGCCAGCGCTGTGCCAGCACCGAGCCTCACGAGCTACCTTCCTTCGAGGAGATTCGAGGCCTGCTTCAAGGTTGAGCTCAAGACAAAGGCGAATGCGTCCCTCCTGGGGCCGCTGGCAGCGCTGCTGTGGCCTCGAGGAATCTCAACACCAACGGCGGATTGACCTCACCGGCACCTCTTCTGCTTCCACGGCGAATGTCTAGAAGCGCTGATCTCGTGCCAGAAGAGGCACCAGCAGAAGCGCGTCCATGGATTTCGTCCTCCGTGCCTGTGCACGCGATGGCTCTCGAGAGAAAACCACCCATCGGGCTTTGAGATTCAGGGAGAATTGGGCAAGGCATGCTCTCGGGTTCTGGCAGCAGTGCATCCATGTCAGAATGCGCAGTTTTAGACCAAATGCTCTCGCTGCCGCTGCCTCACTAAGCATTGTGCCTTTGCAACCAGGTAATGACGATCTGTGCATTCCGTAGTCTTCAACAGCACGTCTGCGCCGCGATATACATGCTACCCAGAAGGTGCCGCAACTATCAACAAATTTGGGATATTGATTTCTTAGAAACGACAGTTGCATGTCTTGGTTCACAAAAAACTAGGCCCAGGCATTTTAGAGACGGGGCTTACAGACAAGCAGGAAGATTCCGTGCACACAAAAGTGTATTCCCACCGTAGTTACCCAAGATCCTGCACAGCTCTGGCAAACTTCGGCGCCAGATTCCGACCGTGTTCTCAATTCAGTGAGTTTCAACGACGTATTCACGACTTTCCGTTGGTGGTTCAGCGAGTCGAGATTCGGTAGGTGTGGTTGCAGTATCTCCAGGTGCCCCATCCCGCCGCCAGTGGCCCTGTCTCCCACACAGTGCGGCCCTGAGCCGAAGACTTGCGGGGCATCAGCGGAGACCCTACAGTGCATCCGTTCTGGGCCGCAGGCAGGGACCACTCTGGCGAACGACGGTGGCGGACCTCGGTGCCCAGCCCCAGCCGAGTCCTCAACCGGCAGATTCGTTAGTGTAGCCCTCAGGCCTCGACAGCGAGAAGCACGGGGCACTGCTTCAGCTACGACGCACTTTCGGCTGGTGTTCCCGAAACTTCAGTCGTTTGACCTGATTTGAGCCTGTTGGCCTGTGTGTAGTGTCACTTCGGACTTCCTTTTCGGAGCGACTTGTCAGCTTGTTCAGGTGTCAGAGAATGCAGAACCTCTGCGATGGTGTTCGTTTAGAGTCTAGAGTAGCAATGTAAAAGCAAGATTGATATAGTACAGTGTTTCTGGTACTCCATATTCCATTGGCCATGCCAGGATTGACGCTTTGTGCTTCCGATGTGGCGCAGGTGCTGGGCTGCGGAACTTTGCTTGCTAGGTAGGATGTGCACGTCATGGTTTCGCTGCATTTTTCGGTGTGTAGTTTTCTGGTCGGCGATGGCCAACCGCTCAATTACAGCAACACATCATGGGCCGTCCTAGTGAGCTGTTCCTACTAGGTGACTGCCGCAGCCGATGTGTCAGCCTTGAGGCAGAGCCGCACAAGTTTAAAGAGTCCTGCGCCGATGCATGAGCATCTGCGGCAGCTCTTAGGCCATCTTACCACATCCTCGCCCTGCGTCCCACTTCTGAGGAAGCGTTCCAGGCCACGCCCTGCCAGCTTCGGACTTGCTTCTGAATAATGTGGAGTTACATCCATGGTCTGTTGCAGTAGCTGCAAAGTTGATCTTGAATGTATGCGAGGCTGCCTGTGAGAAGGCCGGGCGCCGTTGCAAGTTGGTAACGGCTTGCAGTGCGAATGTGCGTCTTCACTGGCCACTAATTAGCAGGATTCTTGCACCTGTAGGCGTCATCTTGTCATGTCAGGGTGTGTGCGACATCATCTCTCTGGAGATGGACGACAAACTTCCGTTTCAGTTGAAACGCAAGGACAGGCTCCGGCGTATCCAGGGTGCAGAGGATACATGGCACAACTGACACGGATGTCCAACATTGAGCTGCAGCAAATCAAGAATGGGTTGTTGGAGGTTACTGTGCAAGCCTGAGCTTTCTGCGCAGTCATGAGAGCTGCGTCCATTGACCTCGATCTCGCTAGTTGGGTGCATACAGGCTCAGATTTGCCGGAGTACTGTGACTGCGTGCTTGCCTCTTATCTCTGAGCTTGCAGGATGTGCTGGCCTTCCTGCGCCACAACCTCAGCACCTGTCGTTCTTGGAAGGTGTCGTCAGTCGAGAGCGTAGACTCTCAGATCGTGGTGGCATCTTTGAGCCCACAGCTGAGACTGACCCATGGCCAGTCCCGAAGCATTCTTTTGCGAAGAGTGCAGAAAGAGTGTATGACGAGGTTGGAGTTTGGGAGTGTTCTTCGTGATGCAGGTTCACCGCCCAGAGGAGAGGAGAGCAGAGAGCCTGTTCGGGCACCGCTGAAGCAGAAGCGCTATGGCAGTGTTAGACGTCAGCATTGCTCTGGCTCGTGTTGAGTTCTAGAAGATCTAGAGGTACGGTTTGAGTTTCTCAAGTGCTGAAGGGCAATCACCCGCTTCGAATCTACGTCTTTATCTGCTACAAGGTGTGATGGCCTGAAGTTCAGTGATTTCCGTCTCGCTTCCGGGCCACCCGGAATGCTCGGCCACGGATTCTCATGTCTAACACTATGAACACAATGAGGATGAATGCTTGAAAGAGGATCCATGGCGGGAGGGAAGCTGCAGGGGCGCAGTCCGGCAAGCCACGGTTGGCAGAGGGGGTGAGGTGCCATGAGCATGTGCTGCCTTGCTGACATCGCTACTGCGGCCGAATCGTGTTCCAAAAGCCCTTCGGAGCGGTTTGTGCTTGAGTCCAAGCAGAGCTTGGTGTCCAAGTTCTTCAGAACGGTTTCGGATGTTGCAGGCCGCTCCATGCGAAATAAATGTGTGAGACGTTCCGCATGTTGCGACAGCTCGACGCCGGTCATTCCTGGCCAACCTTGAGCAGCTTCTCCACGTGACGCGCGGCAGGAGGGGGCAATGAAGCTTTTCCCCATGCGCATTCCATATTTGAGCAAGTTTTTCAGACGATCTTGCTGCTGCCTTTTGCAAGCGCTATGAGCGCCATGCTGGAATATGATCTCATCTCAATGGGAAGGAACGTGCTGCTGAGCAGTGGCGCCCTTGACCCGCTGGAGATGAGGCCAAGCCGTGACAGGTGCCGAGGATTTGGCGAACAAGTTTGTGCCGTCTGCAGGTCGCCTGGCGACTTGGCCAATGCTGCAGCCGTGCTCGGCCTCCGTGGGGAGAAGGCGAAGCAGAGCCTGACAGAGGCAAGAACGGGCCTGTGCTGTTCTCTACAATGTCGGAAAGTTCGGAAAGAAGATGGAAGCGAAGGCCTGCAGAAAGTTTCGAGACACAGACAGCGCACGAGAAGGCCTTTGAAATAAAATCGGTTTTCTCCAGGTTCCCTACCGTGCGTTGCAGCGTGGTGTGCTCCGGGGCGGTTGCAGCCAGGCGCACGTGAATCAATCATGTTGCCTTTTGGATTGCTGCATCCAGGGTCTCCTGATCTCTGGGCGAAGAAGTGCAGAGAGCATCGGCTGTCTTTCGTGGGGCCCACCCCCTGCTGCCCCTGCTGGCAGGTCCTGTCCACACCTTCGGGCCCTGAAGCCGACGTGGACATGGGCGGAGAGCAGCAAATGCAAAGGGCTTTGCCATGTCGACTATGGGATTTGCCTACTTCTGCTAGCTCAGAGAGCCTTTAAAACAGCAATCCTTAATGGAGTTATGCGAATGAAAGGGCACGCAGTGTGTGACCGTATGTGGGTTGGCTGTTTGCCTCTGCTGTCGCACATGAACTGTGTGCTTGGCAGCCGCAGGGTTCATTCGCAGCTGTATTGGCTTGAGGAGTTAAAACGAAGTAGACCTATAGATGTTCAGGCGACACCATACATACTTTATAGGCGCTCACGTATAGTATGACATGACCTGTTGGACTGCAGACTCTGTCTTTTGTTTGGTGCTGCAGGTCTCGTCCTCTACAACCAGCATCGACACACAGCACTGACTTTGAGACCACAGCTTTAGCAAAACGTCATGTACACAGCTCGTATCATCCCATCGACTCAAGTCTTGTCTTTGTGCGTAGCCGCTGAGCAGAGGCAGCCCTTGCAGGGCTGACAAGATGTCAGCCCTTTTGCAGAAACACTAGGTGCGCAAGCCATGGTCTTTCAGCTTACAGTGTGCATCTAGTGCCGTTTACGCTCGGTACCGTCGAGGATGCACCGTCTCCTTGACAGGGCCGGCACTGCCGGATGCGCATTGGAAGGAGTGCGAACTCCAAGGCCACAGGGGCGGCAGGGCAAGGTGGCATCTTGCGAAGCACAGTGCAGAGCCTGACATCCCAGACAGTTTTAAAGCACTTGCCAACGTTTTCAAGTTGTGCGAAACAATACATCACATGCCTTTCACAGGAATGGGATGGAACTTTGCACGGCCCGCTGGACCCTTAATTGGTCACGGACAGATTCAAAGCAGTTCCGCATCAGTTTTCTGAGGATCCGGCATGTCTTCCAGAGCGTTCATGGAAGAGCTTTGCAACAATGCGGGCGGGTACAGCAGGCTGGCAAAAGACACACTTGGCTTCAACCCAACGTATGCACGCATAAAGTAGAGTAGCAAGAGCCCGCAGCCGGCAGGTTTCTTCAAAGCTTGGCTCTCCACCACCTTTGCTGGTGGGCGTGACCCCTGGCTCACGGGAGCAAGCATGAGTTGCAGTTTCTGCGATTTGCCAAGGTCGCCATCACAGTCGTCCCTGCAGTTTTCCTTGATCATCACAGGCCAGGGCCACTGCAGGGATGCTGACTGGTGTGCATCGGACCAGTTATCGTGCCGCATATTCGGTCGTGTATGCCACCGGAGCAGCTGTCGCACGACGCAGGGGATATCGATTGTCGTGGTTCAGAACTGCCAGTGCTGCAGACACTCACTTCGTGGAAGCCACTGGTATCATGACTTCTTGGGTGTGTGTGTGTGTGTGTCTGTGTGTGTGACAAGTTCACGAAGACCATGGTCGTTTTTGTCTCGCAGGTGCGAGGCGAATATGCCTTACTGGGCCTGGGCTTTGCCAGACTCTCGGATCGAACGGGCCTGGGCTGCATTGGGCTGCCAAGAAGACCTGTGATCTGGCTCCAGGTATGGCGCAACGGTTCTGGCAATGCTGACGATGGCCGGGCCTGCTGAAATTTCAAGTTTCATGGCAGCTGAACCTGAGACAAAAGGCCATCCTGATGGAGCTGGCCATGCTCCAGCGGCTCGGACTTCTGCAGGCTAGACTCGCCCCTAGGCCACGGGAACCGAAGAGCTTCGAAGCCTGTCCTTGTTTGCAGAGGCCAGCGAGTTTTGGTCATTCTGGCAGGCCAGCCCTTCGCACGTACACCATGGGGCGCGGACAGACAAAAAATCACAAGCACAAATCACTAAGGGAAGCCGACACCCAGCTCTTTGACAGGCACGGCGGTGGTGGCTGCCATTGGCTTCTACAGTGCTGTGGAAGGTGCGGCAAGCCCCCCGCGGCAGCCCCATTCAGCAACATTTGGTCTGACAGTTGGACAGCTACACCGATGTGGCTTTCGTCATCATTGCGCGTGACTGTGGTTCATCGCTCTGGTGGGCGCAACAATCTCAGCAGGCTCTTGTACTTGTGCTGTTTCGTATGTTCACCTGCACCGAACAACTAAGATCTCTGGCTACCATCATCTTTGGCGTGGTGTTTTGCCAGGCGGATGTCTGCGGGCTCCGCTGCACACATTTGACTGACTCCGAGCTGGCCGTTGCTGTCAGATGATCTTCAATACGTGCTTCGCATGCTCGGACTGCGATGGGGAGCTGCCAGCTTCCTTTGGGTTCGTGCTGCTCGACTTCAAGGTGGGGCTGCGAGCTGTATTTGGGGCATTCAGGATGTGCAGGAGGCTCTTGCGAGATGAACACTTCTCGGTTAACGCAGGGAGTGAACTTGCTCAGTGATAGAGTAAGGCCAGCATTCTTCTGAGCCTGAGTGCCCTGTGCAGCTAATCAACACCGCGATACGTGCGGTGGTGCCCTTTGACCCGGATGCTTCTGATCTTCCCGTGGCTTGGTGCCCAGCTCTGCAAGTCACCATGTGTGCCAGCGTCAGCATGCAGACAGGTTCCTGCAAGGATGTATAAGAGAGGGCATGTTGGAAAAACAGCTCCGGAGCTCGCTGTATCTGGGAAGTTGTAAATGCCCAGGCGAAGCCAGTGACGCTCAGATCTTCTGGGAACCTGGTCAGCCGTAGACTCAACATCGTCAGGGAGCGCATTGGAGCAATCCTGCTGCGCAACATCGCGCCGTGGCTGAGGTTTGGAGAAAGCCATCGGGGACATCGCCCAGGCGTTGACACTGCCGTCCCCTTTCATATCCTTTGCTTTCCTATTGACCTCTGTAGTCAGTGCAGGGCGGTGACAAACTGCAGTGGCAGAAAGGGCTGCTATGAGAAGCCGTCAGGTTTGCATACAGTCGCTGTTCCTCATGAGTGCCTCGGCCCCGTCTGTGCCCCAGCCTGGCACAACTGCGCAATCTGGTTTCTCTGCTGTTCTTTGTGTGTTCTGGTCTTGCACGAGCTCTGGGTTGCCCTTCTTTTGTAAGTTCTCATGTTTGGCCCGAGTTACTCAGCCGGGGAAGCTTGGTGCGAGATTCATGGTATGCCGTCGAACACTAGTCTCCGAGGCACGGCTTCGTGATGTTCAGTGTGGCAGTCGGAGCAGCAAACTGCTGCTTGCTCATTGTGGCGGTCGCCCCTTGGCTTCATTAACTGCTGGACGGACCGTCCCGGCTTCTTTCGGCTTCCCAAGCAGGGCCCAGACTTATGGCCAGGTTCAGAATGCCGTCTCCGAGGAGTGGGCGGTGCAGGCCAGGCCAGGCCAGGCAGGCGCCCGTGGCCGAAGAGTGGAAAGTCTGCGCAGTTTGCCAGGCCCAAGACCTTCAGCAGGGGACCGTGTTGGCGAAAGGTCCTTGGCTGAGTTGAACAGACAAGGATGATGTGAGATGCCGAACCTGTGTAGCCCATCCCGGCCCTCTTATGATTCAGACGCAGTCGTAGCAGTCTATTGTGTTGCTGTCTGCTGTTGTGAAGTAGCGATTGCGATCTGTAGTTCCACAGTGTTGCATCGACAGCGATTTGGCTTTGAGGTGCAGAGGAACCGTCGGACTTGGAGGACGCACTCACGCGCGAGTAGCAACACAAGATCTCGCGATGACTTGATCAGGAGGGGTCTCCTGGCCAGATGCCACCCATGGAAGAGATGCCGTCAGGCTTCGAGTGTGTTCGGGCGAAGCATCATGACAATGTCCTCGAAGTATCCTTGGGCAGGGCCGACGCCGACGACGTCCAGAACTCAGTCGTTCTATCTGCGTATCTGCGTCACCCACTCTCCATCTCTCTGTCCAAGTGACTGTGTATCCATCTCTATCTGCGTATCTGCATATCTTCGGTCGCCTTGTTTTTACACATAAAAAACTAACGATAATTGTATAGGTCTCGACAGCGTACTTTCTCCACGTGTGCGCTGACTAGTGATTCGACTGCCGAAGCTGTCGGGCGCGACACGCATGTCTTGCGCTTCGGTTGTCTTTCGTCGCTTCCGCTCGACCTCGATTGCCTCCGGCCACGAGCGGAACATAGCGGAACATCACCTCCATCTCTGTGAAGTGCACGGTATCGTTGCATCTTTGCTCTTTCGATGATCAGCTAGCAAGAGACAAGCAAACCTGCTTGAACAAACGTTAAGATGATTACATTTTCCTTCTTTGATTGCAGTTCACGGCCGGCGGGGGTGACACATGTGTGCATGTGTGTGTATATATACCCACACGTATATATATATATATATATATATATGTCTATGGGCTTTGTTTGAATAAGGCCTGCATGTCTGGATGTAACCTGCCTGCCTGCCTGCCTGCCTGCCTGCCTGCCTTGCTGTCCTGCTGACTGGCTAGCTGTCTGCCTGGCGGCTGACTGACTGGCTGAACGCACGTATTGTTGTATGTATGTATGTATGTATGCATGTATGCATGTATGCATGCATGCATGTATGTATGTGTACAAAGCCAAAACAAGAAGTCAATGTAGAGGTAGATAAACTGAACACCGGTCTGAACACAGACAAGCACACACGTATCTGTCTACATCAAATAAACATATATATATATATATATACGTACACATATCTATGTGTATATAGTGTATATACACATATACACATATGTATACATACATATATATATATATATATTTGTGTATACACACATACGTACATACACTTCATGCGTTTGTACTCATGTGTGTGTGTGTATATATATATGGTCAGCCCCCCCCATGATCTACCTCCGTCTTTCTTGGGTATGTAAAACACATAGAAACCACCGTAAATACCGATGACTTTGCTGTTTCAGAAACTCACAAATCCACCCAAAACTGTGTCACAAAATCGGTGGTTCGGAGCATAGCGAGACAAGCTTCAAACGAGGCGCAACCGCAATAAACGAA
>CAJNDV010001947.1:19087-32599 GCA_905221635.1 Symbiodinium sp. CCMP2456
GACATCCCTGAAACACTAGCCCTCCTTATGATGGAATAACAAACTCGGTGGGGTCCTTGTGGGTGTCAAAAGCCATAAATAAGGACTACTCGGCCCGCTAGGGTAAGATAGAAAGGGCCACGCGTGCGAACCGCAAAGATCGTCAGGCTCAGCATGAGGCTCGCCCCAACTCTTCTTTTTGCTTCGGTGACTTGGGGGCTTGTGATTTTGACACTGTGCCGTGTTTAGGCTTTTTGGTTTCGGGTTCAGGTTTTAGGATTGGTTTGAATTGTAAACAGTGTAGACTTTTTAGACTTCAACTGTGCGTAACAGGATTTGGGGTGCAAAAGTGTGCACCATGTTCCTCCCCTCATCTTTGCGCCCCCGGCTACTGAAGCTCGGATACTAGGGTAATTCTATACGAACTGGAATACGGTTTTCGGGTAGACTACAGTATCAGCAGAATACAGAACCCTTGGGAACAGCATTGGCATTTTCAGGCTTCTACCGTATACCAAGATCGACAGCCATTGTCACACACAAGCCGGCAAGTTTACGGGCGGCCATAAGCAAAGCCAAGTGGCGTGCAACAACGTTTGTCATTCGGGGTTCAGGGTGCAGGTCCGAAAAACGGAGAAATTACAAATGTACATACACACAGAGTTGTATGCATACAAGTATGTAGGAGACTTCAACAGAACTGTATCTCCAACCACAGCACGTCTTGAGATTCTTGCATGCGGTGTCAGTCCTCCTTGGGCAAGAGTTGGGCAGATTCGACAGCCAGAGGCAGCAGCAGAAGGAGAACGGACATGGCTAGCTCCGCAGATGTTGAAAGGATCCCACACTGTAGTGCTCACACAGATTCTACGCAAGGACAGAGGCTGCAGTTGCTTCTGACATCCATCGGCTGAATTCCCAAGGTCTCTTGAGTCTTGAGTTTGTAGCACTCTGCAGATTGGCATCTTCGCGCCGGCAGCGGAAGTTGGAACAAGAGTGGGACCACAACCATATAGACCCGGAGCGAAGAACAAGTACTGCTCTCTCAACCACCCCACTAACAGGGCGCGTAAGCATAGGGAGGTTCCAAGCTAGAACTTCCGATCTGTCCTGCCTAACTAATTCAGGTGGTCAAAACTGGGGTCTCGTTAGGGTTCTCACATTACAGAGTAGTGTAAGAAGAATCGAATTATATTCCTCGGGCTCCAAGTATACAAATAGTACCTACTTTGGGTCTAAAGTCTGTAAATAGTACCTACGTTGGGCTATTTGGAGCCCCAGGGTAATGTCGAGGCCTTAATAATTACAATAGGGTTTGGGGGTATACTATACTATAATGATAATAAGGAACCCAAAATAGTGTCGGTAATTATTTAGGCCCATATATTGCCAGCCAACCTCAACCCGTCTAGGGCGTAGGGTTTACAGTTTAGCGGGCGTTTGTTCCTATTTACTGATCAACATGGGGGTTTCCGAAACAGGGGACCCTAACAAAGTAACCTGTAGCTAAATAGTAGGATCCTTATTATAAGGACCCCAAAATAAGGTGCACCCCTTATTTTCGGGAGCTCCCACATGATACACCCTTTGCTCAGGGCCCCAAACCCTATAAACCTTTTTTTCACAAGAGACTCGCTAAACCCTAAACCCTAAACCCTATGACGACCCCACTTCTACTCGCGCCTTCTACGCACCCGTGAACCCTCTGATGACACGGAGCCGGCCAAAGCCTGATCCCAAACTGCCCAGAAGCAGCTCTATGCTTTAGGATTTAGGGTTTAAGGTTTAGGATTTAGGGTTTTTAGGGTTTAGGGTTTAAAGTTAATCTTGATTTTGTGGGTGAGGTTTCATTTGTGGCTTAATCTGAGTTGCAGTAGTGTTGTAGTTCTCATGCCCTCAAAGGAATATGTGAATACTACTGAGTACATGACACCTAGTTGCCCCCCTTGAGTCGTGAGCTCTCCTTGGAAAAAGCCGTCTGCATGAGTTAGCCTTACACCGACCGAGGATCAATTCTTCGTAAGTGCTCTGTTGCATGGTAGCGCTTCTACCCTCAGGCTCTGTATTTCGGTTAGTCATGGGGTGAACATACATCCTTTGAAGGCAAAAAGACCGTCAAGGCACATGGTGTCGAAAGGCTGCAGCCAAACCTTGGCAATGTCCGTTTGCAACCAGAATGTTCCAGTATCTTGGGGCCTCTAAGGGAACTGATCGCACCAACAAGTCAGCACACTGTCATTTGATCCCTTCCACCCGAAATCCTCCCTAAGAGCAAGAGCAAAAGTAAGAGCAGGAGTTAGAGCAATAGCAGGAGCAAGAGCAAAAGCGGGAGCATCAGCAAGAGCAGGAGCAACAGCAAACGCAGCAGGAGCAGGCGCAAAAGACGCAGCCGAAGCGGGAGCAAAAGACGCAGTGGGAGCAAGAGCCAGAGCAGGAGCAAGAGCACGACCCATCAAAAGTGGCAGTAAAGGCAAACACACCGGCTATGCAAAAACTGTCCGAGTATCTATTGGGGGGCGGAGGCGTTTCATACTAGGGGGAAAGGATTATGGACCCGAGCTGGATGGAGTGTGTGGGACAGCGGATGTGTGAAGGCCTCGAGAAGCAAGGACACACTATGAGGGCTGTCGCTGTCTCTATTCCCTGACTTAATTAGGACTTAGGACTGACTCCTGAGAACTGAAGCGAGTACCGTAACGCTTACTGAGGGACTGAGTGCCCCAGCCCAAAACAGTTCACATATTTAATTCTGGTGGGAATATATTATCAACCCCATAAGATTAAAGGTTTTCTACTCGGCTAGTAAGATTAAACAAAAGCTTGTTGTTGCTGGATCCACATTTAAAGCATTCCAGCCTTCGAGTCACCCTTCCTTCTATACAAGCTAGAAGCATAATCAACATAGTGCCTGAATGCACCCCTGGATTTACGTTATAACAAAAGCAAACAAGGTTTGGACATTCATGGGACATCCAAGCAGAAGCCGCTGCAACGTGGCAGCCTCACTAGCCTCTGGCTGATATGCAACGATGAAGCTTGGTTTGACCAGGTTAGACCTTTCTTCGACTGGATGGGTTTCCGAAGCCTACCTGTTCTAATTGCCAATTGCCATCTCTTCTAAAATCACCAAGTCACTCTCCAAGAACCAGCATGTGAAGACCGGAAGACCAATATGCCAAGGCATTCATGTTCACAATGAATCAGGTGCAAATCGCACAAGACGTTATTGCACAGTAGTATTCCAGGGCAGTGTTGGGTCGCAGCTGCTGTTGAACCAGTGAACCACAAGTAACCGGCATCTGCATTTATCCTGAGAGTTCCTCCCCTTAAGCCCTAAACCCCAAACCCTAATCAGCTTGCGCCCGGCAGCTGCATCATGACCGACTTTCTCCATCATGCGCCGCGCGAGAATTGAAAAATTGCCCTTCCTTAGACTTCCCGCACGGGCCCTACTCAGCTGCATGCAAGTGCCGTAGGGTTTAGGGTTTAGGGTGTAGGGTTCAGGGTTTTTTAAGCATTGGATTCAAAGGTAACAAACACCCCGGCTGAATACGCCCTCTTTCGTAAGGGCCCCAATGTTGGGACCATCCTACAACCCCTATAGGGGAAGGGAGCTTGCAATCAGTAGCCAACTCAAGCTCTCCTATAATTGCAACATCTGCGAACCAGGAGGCCGCAAGCGAAGTCCATATGGATCTGGATCGATATCCTGCAAAGGTAGGGCATCGCTCCAGCCGATAGAGACACGAACACTGACATAGCCGACAGAGTACACACAAACATGCGCACACAACTGCTGCGGTCAGCTAGACATCCAGACCGTCCAAGATCGTTGACCCGAAACCCTGAACCCTAAACGGGCCCTATGAGCCCTACATAAGCCAATTCCCATAAGCCCTACGACAAATTCTTTCAGCCTCTCCAGTCAGGAATCTAGACCCCTGGCGGGTCCCAAAAATCAATCCCTTAAGGATAACCCTGTGAAGTAACCCTATAGACACGCAAAGCGTGGATTCCCGAATTAGGTGTTCCAAGTCTAAACCACCAAAAACCTGGAAATTCAGCTTGGGCACCTCCTCTCACCATCCCCCTATAAACCCTAAACTGAACCCGAAATAAGCCCACCCCTACAAAACCTGTACACTTCCGAAAATTCAGTGTGGCCACCTCTTCTCGCGCCGCTTCAATGAAGCTTCGCCCTCCCGGGCTGTCCTGACGAGCATATGGGCAGTTTTCTAAATTAGGGTCCCTTTTAGGGTCCTTTTTATAAGAGTGCCGTATTATATTGGGAACCTAAAGAGGGATCCTGATTTAGAGAACTACCCATATGCTTTCCGGGGCCACCCCTGCAAGCCACCATTCACTCTGCTGGGCTACTTAAAGGTTCATGGGACTTAGTAACTAGGGTTATAAATAAGGTAACTATACTTATAAGTACTTCTAGCCCCAATGAAGGTACTTATAACAGAACTTACTAAGTCCCATGAACCTCCAAGTAGTTGATGTGGTCCTCATACTCGCCAAGAGTGACTGCCAGGCTCGAGCCCCTCGCTGCTAACCCATACCTGAACCTCCCAAAAACCCACGTTTTTGCTAGGTGCTTATTATAGGGTTTAGGGTTATATGGGATTTATAGGGACCCTTCAAAAAAGTAGGTTCTGGTGGGTTAAGGTACGCCACAAGCATGAAAGCACCTAGCCAACAGAACGGAAACGCTCCCCCATCCCGCCGGCCGATGCCGGCAGCCAATCCACGAGTTGCAACAGAACTTGCTGGAACCCATGGAATCCCCAAGCCCCTTGGGCTCCAAGTATACAAATAGTACCTACTTTGGGGTCTAAAGTCTGTAAACAGTACCTACATTGGGCTATTTGGAGCCCCAGGGAGCTCTACAACCAAACAACAACAACATCTACTCCCAGGGTGAATCCGCCCTGAGCTCCCCAAGCCAGGAAGATTTGAGCCATCGTAGAATACCTAAATCCTTTTGCTACAGAACCAGAGGCCCTGAACCCAAAAATTGTGCAGAAGGCAGCTACTCGCAGCAAAGTGGCTGGACTCATTCGGTTGAATGAGGACAGCACCTGGATCAGCATAACTTAGTTTAAAAGGCATCAGAGGATGGGGATAGGGTTGGTTCCCAAGTAACACTCAAACTAGAGGGCTTTCGCAATCGGTTTGGGGTTAGTTAAGACCTGGTTACTGGTTTGAAATGGACACCTCATATGTCCTCATATCATACCAACTCAGCATCCCGGGAGTTGAGGATGCACACTTTTGCTAGGCCTCAATAGAAACCCTTCTGAGATCTCGAAGTATGCCGACCAGAAAGTGGCGACGATGCACTGGCACCGTGCATGCGTTTTCATTCTGCGGCGGCGGACTTCTTACAGTTCGCAGGGCCATGTTGGGTGCAGTTCCACGAGGAACTCTTGAAGGGATGTGGAAATTGAACTATGCCGTGTGCACTCTGCTGTGTTGAATGAATTAATGGGCGGAACACACAAAGTTTTTTCCAGCAGGGGTTCTGCGATGTGATCACCTTCTTGAAGCAACATCGCACACTCTTGTTGAGGCTTTCGCCACTGTCGGGCTACACCCCAAACAATGTTTGCAAGCGTGTCACATAGCGAATCGGATCTCGGAATGCCAAAACCACCTCAGATTTCGAAGAGAATGCGCCGAGTGTGCCTCGCAGCCTACGCCAGGTTTACAACCAGGAGCTGCGCATTTCTTGAAGTTTCTTGGCAAGATACTCTGGCCCCGGATTTCCTCAGCTCCGAATGCCAAAGGCACGGTCAAAAGGTGTGGACATGACCGAGGAACCCCAAATCCACAGCGAGCCGGCGAGCCACCAAGGCAACTGATCTCTGACCGTGTGCGTTCGTTTGTACAGCTGCGATTCTTGCTGCCTTAAACCCTAAACACGCAACCTCTTTCTGTCAGAATGGCTGCAGTGCTGCAGTGCTGTCAAGCCACCCAGAAAGCAGGGCTTGCACCTGCAAAGGCCGAAGCCCACAACACGAAATGTAAGAGTTTGAGATTCCGTGAACCCTACAGGCCTCAAAATAGCCGTCTCCATGTGTTTTTTTCGCAGTGCGTAGCAAGCCAAGGCTCTTCAACTTGAGCCCGTTGTGCAGAGCAAGACGTGCACTGCTCATATAAACTGCGACAAGTATGGCGCAAGCCCGTTGCTGGACCACATGCACATTCCATCTTACGTCACAAGTGAGTGCCTTGCGTGACGCGATGTCGTGGGATGCGTAGCGCGAATCCCACACACCTGGACAATCCAGGTGCGGCATGCCATCAGCCGACAGTATTTCATACAAACAGACCGACATGTACAGCAGTGAAATCCCGCGTGGCATGCAGAAACTTGGCAAACCAATCCGCACACAGGCGCTACGGCTCAATACTGAACGTCCGGCGTAAGCCCCAAACACGGAAGACCCTGTCGTACGTTGGTCTCGAAGTTATTACATGGACTGAAAGGAAACCGGGCCGGCCTACCCGTTTGCCTGTCGCACAACGCTGCACTTGATGATTGAGCCTCGCCTTCGATATCAAGCTTCACAAAAAACCTAAGGAATTCAAGGCCCTGCTTGCAGTTTTCGGGTGACCGTCCAAGGGAATACCAGTAACACCGGCATACGCCAGGCGGCATCAGAAGGTTCAGTTGCACAACTTCGGGGTTACGCTGCATGCCTGCCATCAAAACCGTGCCGCCACGGCACGATGGTCTCGAAGGCTGGCCAAAAAGCAAAGCTCATAAATGCTGGCCTTGTTGTAACTCAATGACGCACCAAATGGCTATGGCACATGCTTCCGTTTATGCCGAAGGATACGCATCGAACACATGATCACGTGTGGTCACCATCGGATTCATGTTGCAGTTGCAAGTCCATGCCTGCAAATTCCTCCGTTAGAGCATCTCGAAACTCGTTAGGGTTTAGGGTTTAGGGTTTAAGTTAAGGTTTAGGGTTTAGGGTTGAGGGTTTAGCCAAGATTCCAATAGCTCGGAGGGTCCACAGAATCACAGCCCGGAGTTGGCACGGCAGGCGTGCTGAAGTCCCGAGCCCAATCCTGCAAGCAGAGGCAAGAATCTGTCACCGTTGCCAGAGCTACGGTTGATGTACAAAATCCTGCATGACCTTATATACCTAAACTATGGGATTGGTGGTACTATGCTACATTTGGGTCATGCAGAATTTAGTCCTTCAACAGTATCACTGCATTTCCTTTACAACATAGTTTGACATATTCCTGCTCTTGCCACTCGAAGAACCCGATCTCGCCAAGAGACAGACAGTTCGAATGGCACCATGTAAATGTCCTCACCAGGGCATGAATCCACATGAGTACTCCAAAAAGTGCCCCGCAACACGACACATGCTAGATACGTGCCATCCGTTTTTGTATGGCGGCAACCTCTGCCCTGAACAGAACGCCAGCTTTCGGAGCTAAGCCTAATTATTATAAGGTTAAGTCAAATCATCTGGTCATCGTATCATAATAAGGAAATCACAAAAACGCCGACGCATTGATCTCCTTAAATCTCAGAAATCGCCAGCAGTGCAAACACAAAATAGCATCCCTCTCGTCTCATGCATTTGCCTCTGTGCCATCCACCATGCTTGTCTATGCTCGCTCTCTGACGTGCTAAACTGGCGTCGGGGGTCCTGGGCCGCTTGCAGGAACTTGACGATGCTGGTGGTGCCGCCACGTTCGAAACCAGCGACGACAAAGTCTACCATCCTAGGTGCATGGTGGCTGACTCTGCAGGTAGCGGTTTTGGGAACAACACCATGCCATGCCCAAAGCCGCCGCTATCTGGTCCCGTAACCAGGAATCAGCTGGGCGACATGTCTCGCCAGTGGCCTCAGGTCAACGCAATTTGTCGCATTGGGCAACTCGACTCTATATAACGAATCGCAAATTTATTCAAGTAAATCCTACTGTACCTTGCCGTCGCAAATCGAAAAAATCCAGCACAAGCATGTTTCGCACTTGGCTGCACACCACATAATTATTTGCAATCCAAGGCACCGATGCGTTGCACGAGCAAATTGTCGATCTCCTTCATGGAGAGAAATGGTGGACATTTGCGAGGTTGTGAACATTTGTGAACATTGAAAATTGCACTTTTGTACTGCGAAACCTGCGAAAACTGAGCAAATCTGGGCAATTGCAACCGGGAGTTGGCTCCTCTTGTCCAAGTGCCGCACCGACAGCTTGCAAAAACATTGGCACGGCGACTGCCCGCACGAGCGGTTCCTTGCATACGCGTTCCCAACCCATGCAAGGGAAGCTCAACCAGGGCAACCATGACTGCGACCGTTTTATGCTAGCGATGCAGCTGTGCAATAAATAACCAGCCAAGCTTAATGGCCGGAAGCAGCACGAGAGAAAACAAACATTGCATCGACAATTTGTCCGTGCTTGTTGCATTCACCAGAGCGCAGGGCATGAACCCGCTGACATGGACATTCCTTCTTTCTACTAAAAACAGAAAAGCAGAAAAAACACATTTATGAGATTGGACATTTGCGCAACAGCGCCAAGGTTGCCTGTGTGAAAAAGCTGCGGCAGCCTGGTTGCAACGATTGCGAAAATTAACGAAAATTGCAATATATCGTGCATTGGTTGGTTTTGTTGCAGTGCCCATGCTTCATGCAGCCCTCACAGCTTTCCACGTCAAGGTCGCAGTGCCATCCATTGCTGCTGGCCAGGGTGGGTTGTTCGAACGTTTTGTAACCTCGGACGTTTATGCCCGTGCGGTGTGTCGGCTTTGCAGTAAACACTACTACATTCACTATCTATGTATATATATATATACACATAGATTCATTCTATATATATATATATATACAACTTAGACTACTGATGCTAGGGGGGGCATCCCTGCGCGGCCCCAGCAGTGGTCCCCGCCTTCAACCGGCCGTTCTTTTCCTCGGAAGGTCTGTGGCCCGGCAGTCTGTGCCTCCCCGCCCTTCGCGATTTCTTGGCCTGTGGAATGCTTGCGGCATTTGGTGGACGGCGTGGGTGACACCACAGCGACTGCAGGGCCTGAATCGCAGCAGAGCGCCTCTGTGAGCAATGGCCGCAACGGCTGTGCGACCAATCCCCACAACATCCACCAAGAATTTACAACGATGACAGTCAGAGCTTGGCAGGGGCATGCTTCGCCAAACGGGTGTTTTTTCCAATATTTGTCACTTTGTGGTCCCAGTGCCCAGAGCCGACGCGGCCGGCAAAAAGGGCTGCTTGGAACAGTCGGCGCAGGGATATCGCTGAGGAGCAGTAATTATCCATGTGCGTGGGCTGTGCTGGACAGGTGCAACGGAGCAGGCGGCTGCAAAGGCAAGTGGTGCGGACCAGTGCCGCGCCACGCGGAACGTGCACACTCCGCGATGAAGCGGGCTAAGCGGGAGCGGATCGAGCCGGGCATTCTGACAAACTGAGCGGCCCGAGGGCTCGGGCGCCCACCAACCTCAATCGTCAAGAGCGACAAAGAGACAAACACTGGGTATGTGCGGTCCTTGACGCCGGCGACCCGGACAGCTGCCCCAGCTGCGCGGCTTGTGTCTTGCCATGGCACGCCAACAGTGAAGGATGACACGCGTGTAGTGTCGACAGCAAGCTGTACGCCCATGGGCATAATTAAGGCATGCCGTTCGCGATGACCTGTATGCTCTCACATAGTTCAAGATGCTGGTTCAATCTACGGAAGCCCAGCTGGTTGCGGTTGCTTTATAAACCTATTATTCTTACGCGGTTAGAAGCAACGTGGATTCAAACAACATCGGCCTTTGGAGGAAGCTTAGTTGGCGACTCATATGGTCGTTCATGGATACATGGTGCAGCACCCTTGTCAAAAGGATTCTAAAAGGGAGCCTCATCTCATCCACTTTTCATCTTTCGAAGCCATGTATGAAAGAAAATGTCCCAAAGGTAAATACATCCCGCGCTGTTGGTTTGCGCACAGGGACCGTGTATACTATGGATTGGAAATCTTTATCGAATGCTTTGCACGACCGGGGCGTTTCGTTACTCATGATTTGGGTAATACAGCGCTTAGATTCGGAACAAGTTGGTCAAGTGACGACGCCGACTGAATCTTCGAATGCGCGGTGCGATTGAAGCAGGAGTTCGACAAGGTCGTGCGTTGAGCCCGTGTGGGGTGGGCCATGCGTGGGTGAAAACAAGCTAGACATCAGTTTGGAATCCCGTTGCACTGATATTTGCAAGCGCCGACTACTCTCCGTTTCGCCGGTGATTTTGCTGTTCGCGCTCTCGCTGCATGTTTGCGACACATCGACTTTTCCCCAGCACTTTTTTTCCACAAGAAGGTCCCTTTACACCCCTTTGCACCTGCTTTTGCGCCTGGGGACTACTGCGCGGCGCCTGCGCAGCCACAACGAGAAACAGTGTCCCAGAACATCGGCGATGAACTCGTGCACTGCAGCTAGATGTCGGTGGCGCCAGCCACATGATGCATTCGGAAATGGCACTTGTGGCTTGCCTCTTTGTTTGTGTACACGTGGGGCCCATTCGGGCGAACGGCTGCTTAAATTTGCCGGAGGTCATGTCATGTCAAGTAGAGTCAAATCGAGTCGAGTCAGGTCAGGTCAGGTCAGGTCAGGTCAGGTCAGGTCAGGTCAGGTCAGGTCAGGTCAGGTCAGGTCAGGTCAGGTCAGGTCAGGTCAAGTCAAATCAAATCATGTCCACCCAAGTCATGTCAGGTCAAGTCAAGTGGAGTCGAGTCAATCGAGTTAAGTCGAGTCGAGTCGAAACAGATCAAATCAAGTCAAATCAAGTCGCTCGGCAACCTGCAGCATGCTGCGGAGCAGGGTTGCAGCTGGCCCGCTCGGGTCAGAGGCAACACGAAAGCTGGTGGTGGTATTCGTTGTAATGGAAGTACTAGTACTGGTACTAGTACTAGTACTCGTACTACTAGTAGTAGTGGTGGTAGTAATAGTAGTAATAGTAGTAGTAGTAGTAGTAGTAGCAGTAGTCGTAGTACTAGTAGTAGTAGGAGTAGTGGTGGTAGTAATAGTGGTAATAGTAGTAGTAGTAGTCGTGGTCGTCGTCGTCGTCGTAGTAGTAGTGGTAATCGTAGTAATAGTAGTAGTCGTCGTCGTGGAAGTAGTAGTAGTAGTAGTAGTAGTAGTAGTAGTAGCAATAGTAGTAGTAGTAGTGGTAATAGAAATAGTAATAATAGTAGTGGTAATAATGGTAATAGTAATAGTAGCAGTAGTAATAGTAGTAGTAGTAGTAGTAGTAATAATAGTATAGTAATACTAGTGGTCACAGTGGTTCATAAAGGTATGGTGGAAACACTCGTAGACCATTGCTGCAGAAGACGTTGTCGGTTTAAACTTACGACGGCATGACACTAGAATGGTGCTGGCTATCAAGGTGAACCTAACCTGAGAGCTGAAATCAAGCCCAAATCAACATCGACATGCCAACACATCATCCGGAAACATGTCCAATAGAAGTGAAGAGAACGGAATGTTGTAAATTGCAATGATGTAGATTTCGATACAACTGTGTGTCAATTTCAATTGAACGTGGGCGGAAGGAAAAACAAAACCATGCAACCGTCACTTAGTTTTTTGCTGGGTTTCGATTCAAAAATCCGTGAGAAACATGATGGTTTATTGCTCAAGCAGATGGCTTAAAGACCCAGTTTGGCTCAAGTAGGTGGCTTAAAGACCAAGTGGCTCAAGTGTTTTATGGCTCAAGCAATGACTCTGTTGGCTCAATGAGAGAGGGAGGATGGTGTTTTGGCGAGAGCAGGTGGCTCAAGCAAGGCGTGGCTCAAGTGTTTTTCTGGCTCAAGCAGGTGGCTTGAACACCAAGTGGTTCAAGCGTTTTGGCGGATCAAGCAATGGCTCAAGCAGTGGTGTTTGGCTCAAGGAAAGATTCAAAAAAGTTGTTTGTTGGCTCGAACATTCGAAAACCTGGCTCAAGACATTCAAAAAATTGTGTTGTTGGCTCAAACGTTTCAATACCTGGCTCAAGCTCGATGACTGCATGTGGAAAAAAAGTTTAGGTGTAGGATTTGGGGCGAAAGGCGTAGGCTTGGGCTTGGGGTGCGCCGAAAGGTGGTAGATTTGGGGTCCGCCGAAAGGTGTTAGGATTTGGGGCGAAAGGCGTAGGCTTGGGCTTGGGGCGCAGCGAAGGGTGGTAGGTTTGGGGTTTGGGGGTCCGCCGAAAGGTGTTAGGATTGGGGTTTAGGATTTGGGGTGGGGTGCCAAACCCTATAGCCCAAACTCCAAACCCCTAAAACCCTAAACCCTGAAGGCCCCAAAGCCCTAACCGTTAGGCTCGGGGTTCATGGTCTCGGGGCTATTTTAGGGCTCATGGGGTTGAGGGTTTATAAGGCATTAGGGTTTTTAGGAGTCAGGGGTCTAGGCGTTAGGGTTGCTAGGGTTTTCGCCCTTCGAGGCGTTAGGCTCGGGGTGCTAGGTCGTGGGGTTTTCAGGGTTGATCGGGTTCTAGTGTTTAGGCCCTTTAGGCCTTCAGCACTTCCCCCCAAGCTAAGCACCCCAATGCCCAAACTGAGGGCCCGAACCCTAAGCACCAATACTAAGTAAGACTGAGTAGACCCAGACCCAACCCACCCCAAAGGTTAAATCCCTAGTAGCCGAAAACGCAGTCCCCCAAGCCAACCACCCGACACCTCGACCTGCATCCCAAGCCCAGCACCTGAGACCCCCAGACCCTCAGCCCTGCCTTAAGAATAATACCTGGCACTGACCCTAAGCATCCCTCCTGTCAGTGTTCGAGCCACCGGGGGAGCTACCCCGGACTATGCCATCGAGGACGGAATGTTTGCATTGCGGCCCTGAAAAGGGAAGGCGCCGAAAGGCGAAGCGCCGAAAGGCGTCCCCACCCCTAAGCCCAACCCCGTAGGCGCCCTATTCGTCCCTGTGCAGTGTAGCTGTAACGGCCGTCCTGAGCCTACATCCGCGTCGCGATCATCAAGCAGAGGCGGGCCATCCCACCCGAGGTAACGACCACAAGATGGTCATTAGTTCCTAAACCCTGCTCGGACCGCCTTGAGCCTACATCCTGCACCAGATGACGACGCAGAGCTGGGACCGAAGGAACACGCCCAAGACCTGAAAAAGGTCCTCAACAAAACACTCCAGCAAAGCTCCCCGCCAGGACCATTTGCAGCTTGGTTAGTTGTATGAGCCAGGTTTAGTCTAAGCATGCACTCTCCCATGTATGTGCATGTATCCATATAGCCTCGTGTCTGTGCATGTGCTCATCTATATGT
Source organism: Symbiodinium sp. CCMP2456 (assembly GCA_905221635.1). NCBI lineage: Eukaryota > Dinophyceae > Suessiales > Symbiodiniaceae > Symbiodinium > Symbiodinium sp. CCMP2456. The sequence continues at coordinate 32,361 of CAJNDV010001947.1, forward strand.
ACCTATGTATGCAAATATACGATGTGTATGTGTGTATATATATATATATGTATATGTATTTATATATTTGCGTGAGGGTTTGGTATTGATGATATGTTGTAGATGCTCACCTCACCGAGCGTGTTGTTGATATAGTTGTGGTATTGCCAATGCAGAACTCACACGCGCAATTGTACACAATGTAGAGCGGCGCACCCTTCCTTTTCTCACTCGCCTTGGCTGACGTTGAGTCTTTGCAG
>CAJNDV010001947.1:46944-57301 GCA_905221635.1 Symbiodinium sp. CCMP2456
TTAGGGGTTTAGGGTTTGGGGTAGTCCATGTTGGCGTTTCTTCTGTCATGTGTGGATTTAGATTTGCACCGGTCCTGGAAGCAAGTAGGTTGTGGTAGGCTAAGGCATCCTAGTTTCAGTACCATGTACTGCAGTCTGCAGAACCACGAGTCCTTGAAGACCGAAACGACAAGTTTTCAGGGTTCGCTTTGGAATTTCAACTTTTCGCCGACTACTTTCCGGAGACACCGGGTTGCCGAAACCCTAAACCCTAAACCCTGAACCGTTGTAGAAAGCTGAGCCGTTCTACACCTTCCCCAAACCATCGAAGTATCTGGTTGCTGACTGAGGCATTCTATTCCGCTTGATTGTAAGCAAAACCCAACGGGTTCAAAGTACCGATATTAGTAGAATATAGGGTCTCCATATTAGACATCACTATTTTTACACAGGAATCCCTAAACCCTAAACCCTAAACCGAGGAATGTAGATCTCGCTAATTTTGTAAACACCGAAAGCACCGGGCGTCGCTCGCCAAGATAGATGCCTTCGGGGTCAATCTTCCATTAGCGGAGTTCGAAGTTGCGCCCAAACATAAAGGGTTTAGGGTTTAGGGTCTAGGCGTCGACATTAAGCTGGACACGTTAAGCGCGGCACGCCCGCGGAATTCCTTCAAGTGGCAGAGGGATACTCATGAGCCACGGCAAGCCCACGGCAATGAAGGTGGAAGTTACCTTGCAGCTTGGATGTGGGATTAACCTATAGTCTTCATTGTAGCTCCTGCTTTTGGTTAAACAGATGTATATATGTAGGATTCTATAAGGCAGCCCGAAAAATAGGGTTCAGAGTTTAAAAGTTCAGGGTCCAAGTAGCCCATCATCACAGAGTCTCTCACATGTCGAGCTACATGAGTATACTATCCTAGATGGCAATACCTAATGACCGGGTCCTGCAGTAGAGCAAGACGTTTCAAGAGTACAAGATCCCATGAGAGACCATCCGGGACCGATTGGGTGAAGCTCTGCACAGGTTCAGGCACTGAAGCTACAAGTTGCATGCGCGGTGCAGCGAAACGGATCGACCATCGAGATGATTCATTGAACCCGATGAAGCCATGGAGCCCTACACCGGAAACCCTAACCCTGAACTTGACGCAAAGATGTTGCCCCTGGCACCGTCATGGCGGAATATTTACTTTGAACAACGAATGCCCCTAAACACAGGAACCCTCAGAAACCTATATCGACGTTGACAAAACCTACTGTTTCCGGGTTCGCTGGGGTTTGAAAAGGGTTTAGGTTTAGGTATGACTAATGTCCAAAACCTTAAACCTCGGCCCCACATGCTACATGCCAAACTCCACATCCTGCAAGCCCACACACCAAGCCCCCGAATCCCAAAAGTAACACTAATCTACGGGCCTTGCTAGTTGGAATAGGGCTTTGGGGATCCTTATTATGAGTATAGTATAATATACCCCCAAACCCTGTTCTGATTTTTGGGGCCCCCATATTAGCTCGTCCAAGAGTCGGAATCGAGTCCTCCCTGGATGAGGTTGCTTCTTATCAGGATGGCCAGAACCTTGACCGGGTTCCAGATTTGGGGGCGGTAATGTAGGGGCCTTAATAATAAGGTTTTAGGCTCCTTTAAAGGGTTCGTTAAAGGGCTCTCTAAGGGCTACTATAAGGGTTTAGGGTATAGCGGCCTGAAGAATTAGAATAGGGTTTTGGGGGCCATTATACTATTGTGTAAGGAACTCCCACAATATTATTGCTAATTATTGAGGCCCCTCTAGTAGGTGGTTGTTGTAGGGTTTAGGGTTTAGGCGGGTTTAGGGGTTGCGCAGGGGTTGGGGATAGATGTAGCTGGACCCGATAAGACCCTCCTTTTTGGGGCTCCCGATGATGCTTTCCCGATAAGTTCTTAAATCGGTAGGTTCCCCTTGATATGACTTCCTTACATTAGTCGGTGTTTTGGGATCGCATTACAGGCTCGGGTCTGTTTCTATCTCCTAGACCGGGATTTGGTGACAGCAGCTGTTTGGCTGGCAGTGTTGGCGGAGGGTTAGGGTTTATAGGGTTTAGGGTTTAGGGTCTGGATGTGAGTGTAGGGCTTACCAACGATTAGTTTCCGTTGTAGTTCCTTTTTGGGATTACCTTATAGGGTCCTGAATATATAAACTGATCTTACCAAAAAGGAGCTACTGTTGATGATATAAACACTGCATTACCTTAGAAGGACCCTAAACTATGCAAATTATGGTATGTTCCTTATTATGGGTCATGCTGGATTTATATCATCAACCGTACAACGGAAACTGAGGGTAAGGGATGCTAAGGGTTTAGGGTTTAGGGTTTAGGGTTTGGGGCTCAGTTCGGAGTTTAGAATTTAGGGCTTGAGGGCTGCAACATGAATGCACTGCGCCGTTTTGACGTCGTGCGGGCTTTATGCATTTGTGCTTCAGAAACCTAAGAAATGGACACCGCCCAGACCTGCTTAAACGAAGCTTTCTGTAGTTAGGCCCTAAACTCATAACTGTGGTGTACATCTTAGGCTTAGGCTCTCATTCGGCCAGACAGTCCTGGCTTGGGATTTCAAAGCTTGACATCTTCCAGCTTAGTAGCAGCTAATATCTACAACATGCAACTACTTGCAAAAAGTACTCGAACCCGCGGAGCGATTGGGAAGGCCTTTTTCATCACGATTCCTCTGCAAACCTATGCTAAAGACCTGCTGGTCCAAGGGTCCGGAATAGACGTGACGTTCTGCAGCATCGGGTACGCTGCCACCGTCGCTTGACCCAGCCGGGAGCCACCTGTCCACACTAGAGATGCAGGTTGCAGGGATCAGATTTACAGGCTTAATGTAGGGGCCTTAATAATTAGAATCGGGCTTTGGGGGTTCCTTATTATACTTATAGTATCATATACCCCCAACCCTATTCTAATTACTAAGGCCCCTCTATTACAGTTGGCGCAGGAGACTGTGCAGGATCTGAGGGCTTGTGAGTTAGATGAGCAGGAAGACCTGGAAAGCTCGAGTACTTACAGGTTCATGGGACTTAGTAATTAGGGGTATAATAAGGTAACTATACTTATACCCCCAACAAGGGTACTTATAACTGTACTTATTAAGTCCCATGAACCTGCAAGTAGCCGTCAGGCTAATTCTGCCACCCCTCCGACTGCCAAATAAATCCAAAAACCTCTGCGCAATCAATGCAAGTTGAAAACCAAACGTGCCACAGATTGGCATAATGCAGGGGCCTTAAACATAATTAGAATAGGGCTTTGGGTTCCTTTATGGTAATATCATAATGACGAACCCTAACAGTATAATATCGGTAAGTATTTAGGCTTCTCTCTTACTGCCATTAATTATTGGAATCCCAGGGGGTCCGATTCCGACAGGGGAGGGGGCGAGCCAAGGAGCTTCCGAAACGTCGCTTTCTGCAGCAGCAGTATGTCGTTTTAAGGCCTTTAAGGCTTAAAGGGCTCGGGCTTTGGGTTTCAGGGTTTAGGCGTTTAGGGTTTAGGGTTTAGGGGTCATGTAGGGGCCTTAATAATTAGAATAGGGTTTTGGGGCCCATTATACTAAAGCTAGCACAAGGAACCCCCTACAATAGTATAGGTAATTATTTAGGCCCCTATATTACCTGGACCCCAAAAGCACGCACAATACTAGCATTTTATTTGTGTTGGGCAACTATTTTACCTAGAGTCGGGGGGTTTGAGTAGAGCTTGAGGGCTTGCGGGTGCAAGGGTGCCCAGAGACTCCAAAACCCCTTACTTAAGGAACATAACCTAATTTTCATTAGGGCTCCTATTGCAATTTAAAGTGTATTCCGGGATTTTGGACTCTCTACTCTAAGCCCTAAGCCCCAAACCTCAACCCCTAAAACCCTAAACCCTAAAACCCTAAAGCCCCAAACCCCAAACCCCCAAACCCTACAACCCTAAACCCTAAAACTGCCGCAGTTTCAGCTCTTGGCTCAGCCTGCATTCAGCTTGCTGAACAAGTTCTCATCCGTGGTGTAGAAAGGCGGATAGGCCATGCCTTTGCTTGCTTTTTGGTGTCATCTACCTTAACCAGAACCTACTTGTTGGAAGGCCCCTGTTACTTCCATATTGGGGCTTATAATGAGAACCGGTTTTGGTAGGTTAGGGTATCGTGACCCTATCGTATGTAGGGTTCCATCAGGGTTCTATAAGGATTCTATCAAGGGTCTTGCGGTACCTATAGTCTCCATTGTAATTGCTTTTCTCTGGCTTCACCAATTTTCTGGTTAGGATCCTCGAAGGTAGCCCTAAAAAGGGACTACAATGAAGACTATTGTACCCCCACCCCCAGGCTCCAAATGACTCATATATTGTTGGGGCTTTGGGGCCCAAAAACACTATTATTTTCGGCTCTTTGGAGCTATGTTGCACCTTAGGGTTTAGCTTCGGCTGCCAGGGAGCTCGGAAGGTTTGAACCATTGCAGATACATCCTAAACCCTAAACCCCTAAACCCTAAACCCCTAAACACCTAAACCCCTAAACCCTGAAACCCTAAACCCTAAACCGCTAAACACTAAACTCTAAGCCCCTTACCCCTAAACCCTAAACCCCTAAACCCTAAAACCCTTCACACCACTCCAGAATGCCGACGCTAAACCCTGAACCGGGGCTCCTGGAAACACTCAGAAAGCCGGCCCTTGCAAGGACTGTGACGGTTCAGGGATTAGGGCTTTAGGGTTTATAAGGGTTTATGGCAGTTTATGGGGGTTTAGGGTTTAGAGTTTGGGGTTTAGAATTTATAAGGGTCCAGGGCTTTAGGGTTTATAAGGGTTTAGGCTTTAGGGTTCTACGGCTGATTCTCCCCATCCAAGGGTAGCCCTCATGATCAAGCCTTCTGATGGCTCAACTTGGATTGAATACAGGGCTGTGTCAAAATCAAAAATCATCGGGGTCGTTAGCTACTTTATGTGGGTCCGTATTGTAGAAATATGCTCCTCCACCAGCTATCACACGCTGCAAGGGGTCCCCATTTCAGAGCCCACGTCGGGGGCAAGTCCGAAACTGCGGCACTTAGACCCGTCCCCCCGGAGGCCGATAGATCCTGATGTTGGCCTGGCCCTAAACCCTAAACCCTAAACCCTATATGCATTATGCTGCTGCTCTTAAACCCTGGACTGTACAGCTAGAGACAAAGACAGAGACCGAGACAGAGGGAGAGAGAAAGAGGCAGATAGAGACATACCTATAGTCTCCATTGTATCTCGTTGTGGGGTTACCTTATAGGATCCTAAGTATATATGTAATTGGTTAGTTTTACACCAAAACAAGGAACTACAATGGAGACTATCGGTAGCGATGACACAAGAGGACCTCGGCTGGACCGGACATAAGAGTGTAGGATTTAAAGGTTTAGGCGCTTACCCTAAGGGTCCATGTACCCAAATAGTATATACTTTGGCCTTAAAGTAGTCCCTATCTGGGTACTTTGGGGCCAAAGTATATACTATTTGGGTACATGGAGCCTTACGGTTAGGGTTCTGACAAGCACATCTTATCAGCAGACACGGCTCCGCCAACAACGCCGATCACGGTGTAGGTAACAACCTGGATGTACTGACGAGCCGCGATTGAAGTTCAGGGAGTGCACAGGGTTCAGGGTCATGTAGGGATTGGGAGCGTTTATATAGGGGTTCTTGAATATATTGAATTCTTAGGACGTGCTACAGGGATTGTCATGGGTCGGTGTGGCATGTCATTGATCTCCTTATGTTTCGAGGTGCGGATTAGGATTCACCCTGCGATCTTGATCTGCAACCCGCCGGCTTCCGTGACTCTGACTTCCCAACCCCTTGGACACTGAGCCGGCGGAGATTGTTCTCGCATGACAGATAGTTGGAACCCTTAAACCCTAAATCATAAAGCCGAAGACTCTAAAGCGATTTTGTGTGCTAGATTTCATGGTCTGAGCATCAGGGCCAGCTGGTGTAGCACATGGACAACACTTAGGCCATCGCCACGTAGCCCATGACGGTCCAGAAAGTTACTCCTGCGCTCATGTCTGCCCTCTTGTTCAATACCTGAACTTTAGGTGCCATGAGCATGGTTTGAATCGTCGCACAAATGTCTGGACTTGGTCTCAGGCGGCCTAGGCGAATGAAGCATAATGTAGGGGCCTTAATCATTAGAATAGGGTTTGGGGTATATTATCCTATAAGTATAATAAGGAACCCCCCAAAATAGTATAGCTAACTATGAGGGCTTCTATTTTTTATGGAGAGCCTCTATAGGTTTTCATAGCTTTCATTCGAGGGTCAGCTGCCTGCTCTCATCTGTCTACACCAGCTTCGTCCTCGCTGGGAGTTAGGACTACGGAGACCCTTGGGGATATAGACCCCCTCAAAAAGGTCCCTTTTAAGAGAGCCACAAGTAGGGTTAAGAAGGGTCCCCTTTAAGGGGGTCTCCCTAATACTACCTGGGACTTGACACTGAGCTACTGTCAAAACAGCAGACCTTTGTCAGAAGCGAGTTTCTAACCACTCCTTGAGGTGCAGACACAAATTTAATGGCGCCGCAAAACACCCTAAACCATAAACCCCTCAGGATATACGCCTCAAAAAGCCATGTGCTGAGGAACCTCAGGGAGCTTTCTCCCCTAAACCCAACATGAGAACCTGTCAAGATGAGAAACCTTAGGCAGCCGTCTCCCCAAAACCCAAAACACCTCAACCCTAAACCCCGAACCCCCAAAACCCTAAATCCCAAACCCTAAACCGTAAACCCTAAACCCTTAAACCCTAAACCCTAAACCCTAAATCCCAAACCCTAAACCGTTTCTCCCTTGGAGAATGGAACTCCGGGCTCCTACAGATACCTCCGCTTTCTTCTCGTTCACCCAGGACGGCAAGGTGCTGGTGAAGGCCTTTTAGTTCGGCAGGGGCTTCCTGGGGTTTAGGGTCTAGGGTTTAGGGGTTTAGGGGTTTTGGGGTTTAGGGTTTAGGGGTGCAAGCTTTACAACTTTACAGCGTACCTATACGAATTATACATTCAGGACCCTAGAAACGAACCCCCAAAAGGAACTGCCATGGAGACTCTATGTAGGGTTTGGGGTTTAGGGCTGGCGATGGCTGGCGTGTTCTGAAGCGGGATTCAAATCTCCAGCCTCGAAAAGGGGGCTGAGCCCTGAGCCTGAAATTGGGTTTAGGGTTTAGGGTTTAGGGTTTAGGGTTTAGGGTTTAGGGTTTAGGGTTTAGGGGTTTAGGGTTTACGGTTTAGTCATCTCAGCACCTTCACAACTCCTAAACCGTCACCGTAAGCGTCAACTAAAGCCCCAAGGCCCCCCGAATACGGAAGTCTGGAATCCCACTCTGACCATAGAAGCCCTACAAACCCGAAGCTTTAGCTACATAGAATATTACCTATAGGCTCCATTGTAGTTCCTTTTCGGGGATACCTTATTAAATCCTTAACATATGTTTGGTTAAACCAAAAAAAGGAACTACAATGGAGACTATAGGTATGAACCCCGAAATCCCCAAGCACGCAAACCCTACATCGCCCACACACTCCAAAAGCCACACGCCCTGCATATCTCACAGTTTTTCACACCAGCACATGAGTAGTTGTCAGAATCATGGTCCCTTTGGGAACCCTGTGCACTTCTACCCTTAATGCGACACCCAATAATTTGGGAACTCCCAAGAGACCCTAATTTGGGCAACCACCCACATCAACCCTGTTGGGCGTCAGGCGAAGTTGAAGAGGACGGTGCCTCTTCCGAAGAACATCGGCGCCAACATAGTGTCATGATTTTGAGGTTCCATCTGTAGACAACAAACATGTGAGTATCTGAGTATATGTCCCAAAGGGTTAAAAGCTACCTATTCAGGCCCCAAGGTTCGTATGCCGGCCACAAAGCTTTGCATAGCTTTCATATGCTTGAGCGTGGTAGGGCTCGCGCTTCGAGGGTATGTCTGTCGTTTGAGGGGGGATGTCCCAAAGGGCCCTAAGAATACCCATCTGGGACTACAGACGATAGAATTCCTCTTTCGACTATGTAGGTACCTATAGGACTTTGGAAATCTTGGAGGTTTTGCGGCCCTTCAAGTCCTCAACCCTAAACCCGAGTTTCCGAAGACAAGGTCGTCGGTACTGTTATGTGGGGATACTTTCCCAAATCATAATAGTAATTCCTAAAACAAACACCCTACATTCTTATGACCTTTTGGGACATCAGGTATCCCTGACTCTACGGAACCCCCTTGTCTTTCGACTTTGAGGCTCTCTGCCAATCCGTACATCCTAGGAGTCAATAGGTTTGCGGAAAAGCTTACGGCCCAAGAAAAGCGAACCCTCGCTACTCCGTTGCCGGGATCGTATCCTAAGCCAGCGTGATGCAGCGACATGTATGATCTGTGCGTTTGACTTGTTCGATGCTTGCAAGAATAAAATGCAAAACCCTAAGGGTTTCTGGTTGGAGGTCGCAGGTCAGGGTCGTAGGGTCACAGGGTTAAGATCTTACATCTACCCGCTTCCGAGCGTTGGGGTTACGGTCTCCGGCTCTAGCTTTAAAGGCGCCCCATCTTACACCCTCAACCCAAAGCGCCTCCTCAACAAACCCGAACTAAACCCTCAACTCGAAATTCTGAACCTTAGAACCTTACACTCCTCCTCAATCCGAGGCTGTACACCCTAATTAACCCCGGAGCCCTTCTGGAAGCCTTCTTCTTCCCCCTTGCTGTCCCGCTACCCATAGGCCCCATAGTAGTTCCGTTTCGGGATTCCCTAATAGGATCCGAAATAGAAGCCGCAAAAAAGAACTACTGTGGGGCCTATGGGTAAAGCAGCCACACATCGCCGAGTGGCCAACCAGGGAGGATTGCGCTGTGGTTGCAACCGGCAGCGGCGACGGAAACCTAAGGCGGCGAGGTCATGAGGGCTTTTCGGGTTTAGGGCTCCTTGCTCTTGATGTCTTTAAGGCTCATGTTCTTCGAGTTTACATAGGGTGTTCCTTAGCCAGAAAATGTATAGGGTGTAGGGTTTAGCACCTTTGGGTTACCGGGACCCTCCTCGTACCCTCAAATAAGGCCTATATGGTCCCATATAATGCGTGTTTAGGATCTACCTATAGTCTCCATTGTAGTTCCTTCTATGGTCAACCAAATTCATCTTATTTCAGGATCCTCGGCAAAAAAATTAACCAACGAAAAAGTAGATACAAAGGAGACTATCCCTAGGGCTCCAAGTATACAAATAGTACCTACTTTGGGGTCTAAAGTCTATAAATAGTGCCTACTTTGGGCTATCTGGAGCCCTAGGGTATAGGTAGGCTAGAGAGTAGATGCAGGGTCTAGGTTGGGGGTGAGGGTTCAACGTCTAGGAATCCAACAGCTTTCGGAGATTCGGCTCTAGCGTTCTCTATGTTAGACAGCTTAGGGTTTAGGGGGCGTAGGGGGTTTAGGACTGGATTCAAAAGGTTTAGGGTTTCGGGTGTAGGGTTGCTGTAAAGGTTTAGAGCGTAGGGTAGTTTGCACTGAAACGTGTCATTTTATGCTTTGGGGCTTCTTAGCGCCGATCAGGGTTCGACATCCTATAACTATAGGTTCCAAGTACCTAGTGACCTAGTGATCAGATACTCCCCTCCAATACTGACCTGAATTCATACCCTGCAAATGCAAGTTGCACTTATAGCCTTTTGCCGTCAGGCTTCCGTCGGCTACGACACGGGCTCTGTAGAGCTTTGTGCGGTTGCTTTCGGTGTTCCATAGTGTTGTTTAAGTTAGGTTTTGGGGGGTTAAATATAAAGCCTAAACCAGTTCTAAGTACCTTAATTGGGGATATATGCAATTATAAGTAGAGTTACCTTATTTATAACCCTAGTTACTAAGTCCCATGAACCTGTAAGTAGGGACTGCTTTCGCCAGGTCTTTCGGCTAGCGTCTAGGCAACCCGAGAACAACCCTTATGATACCTCTTGGCATAACCACCACTTCAGCGCAGTCCAGAGTACGTCGGCTCGGCTACCAGAAGCGATATCCAGATCACAGACATCACGCTCAAGCCAATGACGGCCTCGCGTTCAGGTCTTATGGGGCTTGAAACTAGGTTGGGAAAGGGGTTATAGCGAACCCCAAAAAACTGGAACATGGATTGAGGATGAAAAGTGCTAGGATTCCCTATACCTCAGCTTCAGGGCATGAGGAGAATGATGTTCCAACTTTCTGGCTTCTACTGTAAGAAGTGAAGGTTTTGATCTTGGGTGTTACGATGCTGGAAGGATTTGCGGGTTCAGGTTTCGGTATCGAGGTGTGTTTACCGTTCTTGCGCTTCCGTAGGGGGAAGATTAATCTTTAGGCCGCGCTAGGCCCTAAACCCTAAACCC
>CAJNDV010001947.1:68643-78964 GCA_905221635.1 Symbiodinium sp. CCMP2456
ATATATATATGTATATATATATAGGGGTTCAGGTTTACAAGTTGATGATCTCTGCTTAGCGGTTTGATTAGGGTCTTTATGCGGATAACAGATTTTGGACATTAGTATGAAACGAGCAGTAAGGGTAGAGCAACGCAAAGAAATGTAAGTGTTTGAGGGTGTGCAGACAGGGGTCGCTGGTTAACTTACAACGCAGGTGCCTTAATGATTCGAATGGGGTTTTGCGGCCCATTATACTATGATTGTAATAAGGAGCCCCTACCCTAAGGCTCTTATTGCTGTTATGGGCTTTCTAGGGGAAGGTTTGGGCTTTGGGGGCTAAGGTTTGGGCTTTCACTATGGGGGTCCAGGAGCCTTAGGGTAGGTAATTACTAAGGCCCCGATATTATATCCTTTCCTATTGTGGTTTCGGGGCTGCGGGCTCAGTGGCCTTGAGGGCGTTGGGCCTTGGTGGCCCGAAGGCTTTGAGGCTTCGGGCTTTTAGGGTTTCGGGTTTGAGGTTTAGGGGTTTTTCTTAGACCCTAAACCCCAAACCCTAAACCCTAAACCGGTTTAGGGTTTAGGGTTCAGGGTTCCGGGTTTGAGCTTTAGGGTTTAGGGTGAGCCCTTTTTGGTGTGGAGGAGAAGCATTTCGGGTTGCCAGAAGGGCTCCGGATGGTTTGCAAGTAAAACCCTTGAGGGCTTGAGAGTCTCGATTCAGCGACCCTAAGCCCCACACCCTGAACCCTAAACCCTAAACCCTGAACCCTAAACCCTAAACCCCGAACCCTAAACTCTAAACCCTAAACCGTGGCTTCACAAAATCCGGAGTCTGACAACCGACGCCGACTCCTTAAACAAAATACCCTCGAAGCCCGTTAACCTAAACTAAGCCTCAGCCATACAGCAGCAGACCCTAAACCTTTAGCCGACTTTAGCCCCCAAAGCCCTGCACCCTAAACCTCTCAACCTACAAGTTCTTGGCAGCAGATGCCTGGGACGGGCTTCAAGCCTGAACCCCCTGCTTCAAGTGCTTTAGGGGTTAGGGTTTTGGGCTCAGGATTCCAAGTTTCGGGGCTTTAGGGCTTAGCCGAAAACGCAAAATGTCAGAACCACCAGGCCCAAATCTTAATTATCCCAAACCCAAACCCTAAGCTCCCTAACACTGAAGTCGATTGAGCCTCAAACCTCAAAGCCCTAGAGTTAGAGCCCCAAGGCACCAAACTGCAAACTCGAAGAGCTAAGAGTCCCACGGGCCTGAATCTAGAACCCTACAGTGAGCAAAAAACCCTCAAAGCACCAAATTTTTCAAAGCCACAAACCCAATATGGAGAATTTTCTATGATAGTTAGTCGCTATGCAACCCTATACTGGTCTATGATGCACCCTATAAGCCTAATGTAATTATTAAAAACCCCTACATAGGTCCTGGAGGCACTTCTCGCGACGATGCTCGCAGCACGCGGCTCGTCCTTCAGGTGCACGGTACTTGGTAAAGTGACCCTAAGGCTCTAAGGACTCATATTTATAAGGCTTTTGGGCCCAAAGACCATACTACATCAGGCTTTTAGGCTATTTTGAGCCTTAGGGCAAAGATAGCAGTTGCTGCAGAAGATACCACCATGCTTCAAACGTCTATATTACTCATGAAGCCTTGAAGAACAACAGGGGATGAGGGGAGTCGTCGGTAACGGAATTGAGCTGTGGGGTTCGCAGTGAATCCAGTAAACCCTACATCCGCAACTGGTTCTGTGCAATAAACCCTCAATCCTGAACTCGGAGAACCCTTGAGCCTTCCATCACCAAATCCAAAAGAGTATAGGGAGCCTCCATTGTAGTTCGTTTCTGTCGGGGTTAACCCGACTGATATTAGAGGATCCTAACCATAGAATGGGTTAACCAAAGAAGCTACAATGGAGACTATAGGCAGACCATCAACTCTACGCCACGAGCTCTTAAGGCCCGAAACGTTATGGGAGCCTCTCCAAGAACGGAATGAAAAATCATGGGCGCAGGGATTAGTGAAGATGAAACGAACACAAAAATAAGCAACCAATCATTCAGATATCGATGATAAGAACAATGATGATAATCAAAAAAAAGTGAGAATAATAAAAACAAAAACCAATAACAGCGGTATACGAATAAAAAATACTAATCCAACAATATTAACAGTAAGAATCATGAAGTGGATGAAGAATCATGATGTACACCCTAAACCCTAAACCCTAAACCCTAAAGCCTAAACCCTAAACCCTAAACCCTAAACCCTAAACAACAACACACCTGTCCGTCCAAAGGGAAGGCTCTCCGATCACACTGCCGGGGCCATACTGCCGAACCTGGACCGTCTGGGCTTCCCAAAACTATCCCCAAGTGTTTAGGGTTTAGGGTTTAGGGTTTAGAGTTTAGGGTTTAGGGTTTAGGGTTTATAGGGTTTAGGGTCCGAAGGACCCTAAAATCAGGGACTTAGGTTTCGGATAGTAGTGATGTAGGTCACTATTTGGGAGAGTATACGAGTGTTAGGTACTTGGGCTTCCTAAGGCTTTGGGCCTCCTAAGGATATGGGCTGTTGTAACTAACACGAGGGTTTAGGTTTTGGGGCTTGTAGGATGGGCTTTTGTAACTAACCGTCGGGTTTAGGTTTTTGGGCTTGTAGGATGGGCTTTTGTAACTAACAGTAGGGTTTAGGGTTTGGGGCTTGTAGGGTTTAGGGTTTGGGGTTTGTAGGGTTTAGGGCTGAGGGCTTGTAGGGTTTAGGGTTCAAGATCTAGGGCTTTAGGGCTTGTAGGGCTAAGAGTGTGTAGGCTTCGGGCTTGTAAGTGTAGGGTTTACGATTGGAGGTACCTGGACCGCCTGGGTTTAGGGTTTAGGGTTTAGGGTTTAGGGTTTAAGGCATCAGGGCTCGGGGTTGAAGGAATTGAGGGCCATAGGGCCTGAAGGATTCCTAAAAATGGGTGCTACTGCAAATATAGGGGCCTAAATACTTACCTAGACTATTTTTGGGGGCTCCTTCTTATGCTTATAAACTTATAGTATTATAGACCCCACAACCCTAATCTAATTATTAAGGCCCCTACATTAGGTTCTGACTTCAGGGTTTTGGGTTCCGGGCTTAAGCTTTAGCAGTTGGTGCTTGGGGGTTTCGGCCTCCAAGACCATAAGAGTAGGGCGCTTGTAAGGCTCACAGTGCTTCGGCACTAGAGGCTACGGCCCCACAGTTAAGGTTCATGCAGGGTTCGGGAAGTCTTAGCAAGCAGAAGTATAGGGGCGAGGATTCAAGATGTTGGGGCTACCCACACATACATTCCAAGATTCAGATGGACGCATGGCTCGATTCTGTATGGTTTGGGGCTGAAGAACCCGAAAAAAAAACAACTAAACACACTCACACACCGGCGGTTTGAAAGGAGCGGTTCCGTGTATGCTCAGAGGCTTTTTTGAGATCGCAGATGCCAAGCCCGACACAACCAAACGCTGAGCGCCCCACAGTTACCTGGCAGCGCTGAGCTGAGCGCATCAAGGTTTAGGGTTTAGGGGTTTAGGGTTTAGGGGTTTAGGGGTTTAGGGTTTAGGGGTTTAGGGTTTAGGGGTTTAGGTTAAGGGTTTAGGGTTTAAGGGTTTAGGGCTTTTAGGCGGTTTAGGCTTCGATGTGTTTTTCAAGCTTCGATGTTCGTGCTTAGGGTTTACCTGTAGTCTCCATTGTAGCTTCTTTTTCTTGTTTATTTTACCAACTCTATACTGAGGATTGAGGATCCTATAAGGAAACCGCAAAAAGGAATTACAATCGAGACTATACGTAGGGCATAGGTATCGTGCACAGCTCGATTCCTAGATCCTGCCGGAGTGATTGCATAGCAGATGCTTCCACGTACTTACGGGTGGAACCACGGCGTTCTCTTGTATGCTGATAAACACCATGAGCCCCAACACACTTCTCACTCTGAGTCGGGGTCGTAGATCACGAACTTGCTAGTTGAATCGGTGTAGGGCACACCATTTCATGATGTCTTTTCCTAGCATCGGACTGCATGTTAGAGCCCCTGGATATAGGGCGGGGTCCCGGTACGCTGGTACACAATGTTCATCTCCATATAAAAACCTACAAGACTACTATCCCCAACGCAAGTACAAAAATCCCGAACCCGGACCCTAAACCCTAAACCCTAAACCCTAAACCCTAAACCCTAAAGCCCGAACCCGGAACCCTAAACCCAGGGCATCCTACCTTCCCCGGAACAGGGCCGGTAATACCTCACGTCCGTCAGACCGTCGGAGCACCACGTCGAAAAGGCCCTCGCGGACGACGAACATGCTCTGGCTAACCTTCGCATTCTAGAAGGGCTTTACGAATCATTTGTTGTTTGGCAGTTGGGGGCTTTCTAGGGCCCTATGATGTTTTAAATGCAAAGGCCTTGAAAAGCTTTTGTGGATATTATTGGGTAAAAAAGGACCTGGCATCTATGAAGTAGAAGGATGTTGCTACTAGTTAACTGCGACTCCTATGTTAAACTTCCAGAACATGTGCCGAACGTGAACCATGGTGGACTTATTATGGCATCTACTACCCCACCACAACGCTGGTGATCACAGTCATTACGATCGTAAGATATATCCACAGCTTCCTGCTCCTGGACTACTAGTCATCAACGATATAGCATCAGCATCACCTGCTCCTCGACTATACCACCCTGGCCATCCGCATCCAAGTCAGCAATCATCGTACTCTGCTTATTCCCGGTTCGAAGATCACCATAAGGAAGCCCCAAAATCTTGACGTTGGACCTGTTCGGGCAGAGACAAAATCTGGCACCCAGCAAAGCAAGGCCTAACTGTCTGAGCCCCCATAGCCCTGCAACCTCGCATCCTCCGGGCGAAACCGGATTGAAACGAAACGCCCTCAGAAAAACAACTATCTGGGGGGGGGGGGGGGGGGNNNNACCCTGAATAGTAGGATCCGTATTATCAGGGACCCCACAAAAATGGCACCCCTTCTTTTCGGAAACTCCCAGAATCTCAGCCCACAGCTATCAGCCCCAAAGCGCCAATAGCGAAAGTCAAGAAGACCGGGAGCTCCGAAGGCATTACATAGGCTAGGGTTTAGGGTTTAGGGTTTAGGGTTTAGGGTTTAGGGTGCCTTATCGTCAGAATAGAGTGTTGGGGGTATATCGCGGTAGAGTAAATAGCAAGGTACCCCGACGAACACTATGACAAACTACTCCGACCTCTATACAAACCCTAAACCCCGAACCATCCTGATCATCCTAAACCCTAAACCCTAAACCCTAAACCCTGAACCCTTAGAGAACCCTTATCAGATCCCTTTAACAGAACCCTTAAAGGATCCCTTCTTCCGGCACCCTTTTACCCTCCGCCCCAAGAGCTGCTAATGTAGAAAGCCGAACCCAGACCCAGACCCCTGGGAGGATCTAGAAAGTAGAACTCCTATAGGGTTTAGGGTTTAGGGGTTTAGGGTTTAGGGTTTAGGGGTTGAAGGGTTTAGGGTTTAGGGGTTTAGGGGTTTAGAGGGGTTTAGAGGGGTTTAGGGTTTAGGGTTTAGGGTTTAGGGTTTTAAGGGTTTAGGGGTTGAAGGGTTTAGAAGCCCTAGAGTTGGAAGCCCAATAGCCTCAATCCTCAAGAGTAATGTATAGGGAATCCCAGCACGATGCGTCCTTGATGCGGTTTCCAACTTTTGGGGATTTATTTCTTGGTCCTATAATCCCAAAATATTAGGATCCATATGTAGAACTCAAATTATACAGACCCAAGGTTTCTAAGTCGTAAACAGGTTCTGATATTGATAATAAGGCGCTTCAAAGGAACCCCCCCTCAAGGGATCTACTGTCCAGGTCCTTCCCCCCAAATCTGGGGCAAAGGCCGCCCCTAAAACCCTAAACCCTAAATCCCTAAACCCCAAAACCCCTAAACACCAAAACCCCTAAACCCTAAATCCCCAAACCCTAAATCCTTAAACCCTGAACCCTAAACCCTAAGCCCCTAAACCCAAACCCGGCCTGTCCCTGCGTTACCAGCATCTCATTCTGTCGCAGGTCGCGCGACTTCCTCGCATTCGGGGTGCGCTTGAAGGATCAGAGTTTAGGGCTTAGGGTGTAGTATAGGGTTTAGGGCTTAGGGATCAGAGTTTAGGGCTTAGGGTATAGTATAGGGTTTAGGGCTTAGGGATCAGAGTTTAGGGCTTAAGGTATAGTATAGGGTTTAGGGATCAGAGTTTAGGGCTTAGGTTATAGTATAGGGTTTATAGGGTTTAGCGATCAGCGTTTAGGGCTTACGGTGTAGAGCTTGGCTTACGGTTTATAGAGCTTACTTATGAATTTAGGGTTTTGAGTTTAGTTGCAAATATAGGGTTCTGGGTTTAGGGTTATGAAAGGCCGGGGGATTCAGCAAGTAGATTGCAATTGCGGCTTTACGTGCACACCTCGGGGCTATCCTACTGATACCGCGGCTTCATCAGCTACTGCACACTAAGAGGGGCAAAACCCTCAAGCCTAAACCCCAAAACAGCAAAACCCCAAAACCCCTAAACCCTGAACCCCTAAACCGCATTATCGCCCCAAAACTTGCAACTTAAAGAGCTCGGAGTCCAAGAGCTCCCGCTGCAGTCTCTGCATCTTTCAGGAAACATGCTGTGTTCCTTGACGTAAGGTAGGGGCCTTAATAATTCGAATAGGGTTTTGGGCTCCTTTATAGTATATTTATAATAAGGAACGCTAACAATAATATTGGTTATTATTTGGGCTTCTATATTACACCGCCTTGCCTTGAGCTGTTCCTGGTAGGCTTGCCATTGCCCCTTCGCCGTAGCCACGGCCCCGGGCGTGCTTGGGCACACTTCATCTTGGCGCCTCGCCGCATTCAGCGAATGCTGAAGTTCTGGTACCAGCTTGCAGGCTCCAGGCCCAAATCTGTTAGGGTTTAGGGTTTATGGTTTAGGGTTTGGGGTTTAGGGTTGCCGGTGATGCAGCCGTCGCCGAAGCAGTCTCCCTGGTCTTGAGGCCGTCGTTACTGGGAAAATGCCGCACTTTTGGCCTTGGCCTTGGGTTCCGCACGCCACGGCGCTCTGGACTGGGACTCCAGGAACCCGCGCAGTATCGCCACGAATGAGTGGGACTCCGATCCTGGCACAGGTGGCCATTGTTGCTGCTTAGGGTTTAGGGTTTAGGGTTTAGGGTTTAGGGTTTAGGGTTTAGGGTTTAGGGTTTAGAGGAACCCAAATGCCGCTGGCAGACTCTCAGTCGTTTTAGCTCATTGAACTGAAGAAACACCTTACCGGCTTGGATTCTATGATGTTGACAGACCCAAGGTTCCAGAATGTGAGGGATGAATCAAAGTTTCAGGGCTATGGCAGTGACGGCTCAAGAACCGATTTAGGGTTTAGGAGTTTAGGGTTTAGGGTTTACGGTCCCCCTTTTTCTGGATAGGTCAACCCCTGACCCTAAACAGTTCAACTCCCCAAGTCGGCTAAGGTCTCGTCCCTATTTGAAGAGATTCCGGATCCTTCAAGTATTCATTCTAAAGGCCTGCAACACCTAACAACTCGGCACTTGGGTGTAGCATCGTAGTTCGTGTTGTCGCTTCGCACTTGGAAGAGTTAATGGTGGCTAAGTACCTGGGCTTTCAAGGTAAACAACTTTTCCAACAGGGTCCACATATATATATATATATATGTATATATATATATGATATGATATGATATGATATGATCTTGTTATGGAATTGGGCTCCCCAGAACCAAAATAGGGATGGCTCTTTTGGGTGCCTAATTCCATGATGGTAGGATACATGGAGGTTTCCGAAAATAGGGGACCCTAATATAGTACCCTAAATAATAGGATCCTTAATATAAGGACCCCAAAATAAGGTACCCCTGATTTTCGGAAACTCCCATATGGACCCTTTGGTTCACGTCATCAAGCCAGCGAGCCCAAGAACCAGAAACGCTCGGCCCTAAGCCGCGACCCCAATCTAAACCCTACCTGGACCCCAAAGAACCTACCTTTTTAGGGCTCCTTATTATGGTTTCTTTATATAGACCCTTAAAAAGCTAAGTTATTTGGTGTTTAGGTATAAACCCTAAGACCCTCAAAACCCACAACTCTCAACCCCAAGCCCTAGATCCGAAGCCCCTGAAGATGAGCTGCATTGCCCCGACGACGTTCCAAATGAGCTCCTGAGAAAGACTCACGGGGAATCGGAGGCTCTCTTGCCAAAGGGTCGTAGGGTTTAGGGTTTAGGGTTTAGGGTTTAGGGTTTAGGGTTTAGGGTTTAGGAACCCTAAGCTATGGGATTTATGGTACTATGCTATATTTGGGTCATGCAGACTTTTGTCCATCAACAGTAGGGTTCAGATTCACCGTTGACCAGTCAGCAACTCATAACGCGAGACTGCCTCACCGGAACCCAATCACAGGGCTTCAACCCTACACCCTAAACTCTAAACCCTAAAACCCTGAACCCTAAAACCCTAAAACCCTAAACCCTAAAACCCTAAACCCCTAAACCCTAAACCGTGATTGCCAACCAGAGAGGTGAGAGATGAAGCTTGTCTCTTGAAGCTGTGGGAGGGTTCAGGGTGCCGGGATTATGTGGGGTTGAGTTCATCGTTTCGAGTCAAAGAGCTTCCATGACAAACTTAAAGCGTGCCAGCAAACTCGAATCTCGTGCGAACAAGACCAACCCAAGCCTCTTGCCCCTAAGCCCTAAACCCTCCGCCAGCTGCTGACCGAGGCGGATGGGCCAACGTCTTGCAATTGACAGCTGTCTTCCCAAACCATGGAGATTAAAGCAGCGTGAATCAGGTGCCCTAAACCCTAAACCCTGAACCCTAAACCCTAAAATCAGGCCCCCTGCATCGAGCGGAAAGCAGAGTAAACTGAACAGAGACGGAGCAAGAAACCTGTCTTGGCAGCAGTCTGTGCGTGCAGCAAGATGTCCTGTTCGCCTGCTTGAGTGTTTTTGAATATCAACCTATGGCCTAAGTATGTATATATATATATGCACACATATATATATATATACACATACATACATATACATATACATATACATATACATATACCCGTGAAGCGTAAGCCCTAATACCCAAAGCCGCTCGCAGGCAACCCTAAAAACCTGAAACTCTGAACTGAAACCCTCGAACCCTTAGCTTGCCCCGCATCCTCGCGATGGTGGCCCATCGCCGTTTTGAGACCGTCGCCTTAGGCTGCCAGCTTCAGCAGCGATGAGTTTGAAGGTCTCGGTTGAGTTGTAGTTTTTGCTTGTTTTTAAGGGTACTTTGGGGTTCAGGGATGTTTAGTTTAGAGTTTCGGGCTTAGGATTTAGTGTTTAGGGTTTAGCGTTGTGCGTTCCTTGTTGGGTTTTCACACTTATCAGCAGTCCTGGTCATACGGTGATATGCAGTTTGTGTGTTCCTCAGTTTAGGTGGGGACCCATAATCTGTACAAGACATCAGAGGTCCTAAACCTAGTGAAACAAGGCTGAGTCCTATAGACGGCAGACCCTGTGGACTTTGTGTCTACTTTCCCCAGTAACCCCCTACTAATCAGGGTACCTGGTTTCCTACCCTTTGCTTTTTAAAATGAGCCCAAGACGAAGCAGATTCCCCCTCCCAAACGAAAAATGGCACCCTAAACCCTAAACCCTAAAACCCTAAACCCTAAACCCTAATAACCTAATACACTACTGAAAAACCGAGTAGTTGAGCCCTGGGGCTGGTCTCAAAGATCATCTTCAGCCACTCCTCGCGCGACGGCTTGGACTTCGGGATCGTAGGGTTTAGGGTTTAGGGCTTAGGGTTTAGGGATTAGGGTTTAGGGTTTAGGGTTTTGGGGCTTCGGGCTTCAGCGGTATTAGGTTTAGGCTTTTATAACCCCAGGCTTCCAGTCCTTTGAAAGTCTCCGGCTCCTCCTCCAACCCCAGACCCCTAAATCTAAACCCTAGCCGCCGAATTACTTAAACATGTGTATATAGAAATGTACACACACAGGTATTATGCGTACATCAGATCTATGCGCATGTAAACACATATTTATAAATACATGTGTACATGTATATCTATATGCATATGTGTATGTAAATATAGATACATACATACATGCATGCATGCATGCATGCATGCCTACATACATGCATGCATGCATGCATGCAAACATACATGCATGCATGCATGCATGCATGCATGCATGCATGCATGCATCAATACATACATACATACATACTCACATACATACATACATACATACATACATACATACATACATACATACATACATACATACATACATATATACATATATACATACATACATATATGTATGTATATGTG
>CAJNDV010001947.1:83323-103683 GCA_905221635.1 Symbiodinium sp. CCMP2456
CCTATGTTATGTGCATCGCCGACCTGCGCCTCTAGGGCCATCCAGAGGACATTGAAGCCTGGATTTGGGTTTAGGGTTTAGGGTTTAGGGTTTAGGGTTTAGGGTTTAGGGTTTATAAGGTTCAGGGTTTAGGGCTTAGGTGCTGAAGTGTGATGCGCTGCGGCTACCACCATTGTGCCACTGTGCCAAGATCGTAGTCTCAGCATGCTAGGCAGACTCACGGGGTGCTGCTAGATGTGGCGCACGCAATCCTTGATCTTTGCGTGCTCTGTGCTGTATCCAACGTGTGCAAACACCTCCTCGCGAATGCGACAGATGTCCCCGCGAGGATGGGCGACAGTCCGCATGTCCCTCAAAAGGGCTTTCGTCAAGGGAAGTGCGTGCACACAGCACGCACTCTCACACACACACACACACATTAATTATGTAATATGTAGGAACCTGATTAAGAAACCCTGGCCCTATAAACCCAAGAAATTAGGGTTCATATTGAGAACCCTAATTAAAGCCCAGAGTTTCTTAATCAGGTTCCTATAGTAGGTGTCAGGCAGCTCCAAGTGCTGGATGCGCAGCATGCAACTTTCGTCAACGTTATGCAGGAGCAAAATCAAATCTCCTCTGGAGAGAGCCGCTTAATGTAGGGGCCTGAAA
This sequence comes from Symbiodinium sp. CCMP2456, assembly GCA_905221635.1. Classification (NCBI taxonomy): domain Eukaryota; class Dinophyceae; order Suessiales; family Symbiodiniaceae; genus Symbiodinium; species Symbiodinium sp. CCMP2456. The sequence continues at coordinate 83,975 of CAJNDV010001947.1, forward strand.
TAGTTAGAATAGGGTTTCGGGGGTTCCTCATTATAGTTATAGTAAACTCTGCCCCCAAACCCTCTTCGAATTATTAAGGCCCTTATAATTTTGGTGCAACCGACACTTTCCACATGGTACCCGGCGCAGAGTGCGGGAGAAGGCCTCTGTATGCTTACGTGGCTCGTTCTTTTCAGGCATGCGCTGTGGCAAGAGAGGTGGGCGGACGGGGGGTCGCAACAATATCTAGATGTCTGCCCTAAACCCTACCTGAAGAACCCCAAACCCACTTTTTTGTAGGTTCTTATTATAAACCCTAATACGGGATTTGTACGGACCCTACAAAAAAGTAGGTTTTGGGTTCTTAAGGTAAGCCTTAAACCCTAAACCCTGCGCTCGATTGGCTTCAGCGTCCTCTCCAGTTAGACGAACGCGATCCCTCCAAGGCTCTTCCTCGGCTCCCTAGCTCGATCCTCCGTAACCTATGAAAGAAAACGAGGATGGGGACAGCCTAACCTTAAACCCTAAACCCTGAACCCTAAACCCTAAACCCCTAAACCCTAAACCCTAAAAACCCTGAACCGGCTTACTACAAACCTATAAGCCCGAAAACGGGACCACAACTGCGAGACCTAGAATCATGAACCTCCCTGCCTTAAAACGAACATAATGGGGATCCGAATATTTGGGCCCGGAATGAAAGTGCGCATATGAATCAGGTGTTGACTCCAAACCCTCAATAAACCAACATAAACCCTTACCCTAAGGGTCCATGTACTCATATAGTATATACATTGGCCCCAAAGTATCTATATGGGGACTACTTTAAAGCCAAAGTATAGTAAACCCCAAAAAGTTGGAAACCGGATTAGGGACAAATAGTGCTGGGATTCCCCATGCATTACTCTTAGGGATTGAGGCTATTGGGTTTCCAACTTTTAGGCTTCTACTGTATATACTATTCGGGCACATGGATCCTTAGGGTTATAGCCCTCAGCCCTAGACTGGACCTAAACCCTAAACCCTAAACCCTAAACCCTAAACCCCTAAACCCTAAACCCTAAACCCTAAACCCTAAACCCAAAGCTCCAACAACAACGCACCCAAGTACTGAAACCCAAGATGCTGCCTCCAGACCCCACGCGCTTGCGCTCTCTCTATCTCTCACACACCCAGAGGGTCCGAGTACCCAAATAGTAAGGTTTTAGGTCCCGAAATCCATACTCTGAATGGTTTTTGGACCTTGAAACCCTACTATTTGGGTACTTGGACCCTTAGGGACACACACACACCCACACACTAACGAAACAAAAAACTGAACAACCGCGTCTCCGCCGAGCCTTCGCGATCTCCTGTCCCTCCTCCTGGCAGGGTTTTGTCTCTTCGGCTAGGTTCCCCAGCAACAATAATGGTGCCCTTTCGTACGGATACCCAAATGATACTACCAGAGCACTACTGGGCGACCTGGCAATATGTATCCAGGGCCTAAGGATCATGGAAGGTCTGAGAAATAAAACAAAAGCACTCCCTAAACCCTAAACCCCTAAACCCCTAAACCCTCAACAACTAAAACCAAATCCACTCCCTAAACCTTGAACCCTTGGGGCTCCTTGATACGAGTACTGCAGGGGCCTTAATAATGAGAAGAGGGTTTTGGGCTCCTTTATGGTATAATTCATACAAGAGTAGTATAAGTAATTATTTAGGTTTCTATATTAGGTATGGGGATTGGGGCTAAATTAGGGTTTGTGGATTGGGGTTTAGGGTTTAGGGCTTGGGGTTTAGGGTTTAGGGTCCCTAATCTATTTCACAGCCCAATCCTGAACGGCCTGAACGGCTCCCTAGGGTTTAGGGTTCCTAATCTATATCACTGCCCAATCTCCTGAACGGCTCCCAACCTGTATGCACTTACAACTCTAGCCCTAAACCCTATACCCTCTAAATACCAAACTAGCAAAACGTAAACCCTGCGTAGAAGCAGTACAGATTCGCGGTTGACCTTCGGGACAATCTGAGGGAATATGTTATCCCACTCCAAAAAGTCACTGTGCATTACAACTCTGCGTTACAACTCTGCGACAAAGTGAGTTACTCCTAGACTCATCAGCAAGGCCTGCCGCCGCGCTCCGCAGTTGTGGCAGAAGTTAGCCTGCTGAGAGTCCGTCTGGAATGGGGGTGTGCAGTAGTAAGCCCTTAAAAGTAGAATAAGCATAGAATAATTAGGGTTTCGGGGTCTACCATGCTAGAGTACAGCAAGAAGTCATATAAGGAAGAATGCTAGAATACAGCAAGGCGCCTTAAGAAATAGTAGGTTGCGGTTCTCTCGCTTTGAGAAAGAGGCCCAAGCCAAGACTGGCAGGACCAGGAGGATGGCAAGAGCATTCATTAGGGTTTAGGGTTTAGGGTTTAGGGTTTAGGGTTTAGGGTAAAGACAACATCAACATAATCATCCGAATCGCTGTAACGATCATCATGTTGCTCAATCTCGCAACTGCCATCTTCATCACGAACTTCTGAACCCCGAACCCTACAGAGCACTTGCTAGCCCTGAACCGCCAGCCTCAGCCACGTTTCGGGTGCCACATTTCGTACAGGTCCAGGACGCCTCGTCTTTGAGTTTTCAAGACATGACACAGGGCGTTGGTCGGTTCAATGCAAGGCTGTCGAAAAGGGCAGAAACAGGAGAGCGATGCTGAAGGTGTGTTTACACGGTGCGAAAAACGGTGGGGACAGTTTTATGGCATTCACATCTGAAAGGGTTTTAAGCTACTTAAAACTTTGCACATGGAAGACTTGGCGGTTCAGGGTGTGCGGTTTGTGGTGTGCAGATTCACGGGTTGTCGCTTCAAGGCCGGGGGAAGTTGGACACCATCACGAAGATGCGGTGCATGACAGACTTATATGGGTAGTTGTCAAAATTATTGTCCCTTTTGGGGTACCCTAAATAATAGGTGCCGTATTCTAATAAGGACCCAGAAAGGGACCATAATTTTGACAACCACCCATATGGAAGTAGTAAACACATACGCAGTGGTGAGGGCAACCACACAGGCACAACAAAAAGCAACGCAATCATCGCATGACGACAGTCGCAAATATGCGTGGCGTCGAAACCGCGATGTCTTGCTTGTCTGCTACTGCCAATGTTACTGCTGCTATTGCTATTGTGACGGACGGTGACTACTAAGTAACCACTATACAAGTGCCACGACATATTTATTACAGTCCTGCTTAGTTTCGCTTGAATGTTCTTGAGTGCCCCCGGTGCGGTAATATAGATATGCAAGTAGCGGAGAGATCTATATGTGGACAGCAAGCACACAGATGGGGTTGTCCTATACTCTAGTCTTCAAATTCTTGACCGTTACACACCTAATGTAGGCGCCTTAATGATTAGAATAGGGTTTGGGGGTATACTATACTACACTTATAATAAGGACCCCCCCCAAAAAAAAAATGGTATTGGTAATTATTATTGAGGCTTCTATATTAAACCCCGACCGCCCCGCCCTCAGGCGCACCCGACTGCGACTTGCGGGCGTCTGCTGCGACGGACCACTCCTTGGCTTCGGGGCAGATGGGTTTGTCTGAAAAACCCTAAACCCTAAACCCTAAACCCTAAACCCTAAACCGGACAGGAGGGGCTGTCCCAGATGAACCTGGGGATCCAAACACCTACCGTTTTAAGGGTTCTACTTGTAGGGTTTGGGGCCACAGGAACGATTTAGGCTTTAGGCTTCGGGAGTGGGTTGGAGTGCAGTGGATGTTCAGGGAGATCCCTAAGTGTAGATCAGGTTTCCGTTACATTACTTACTAATGAACATTGGGCTCATGATGAAATAAGTCGGCTACGGTGATGTTTTTCGTGGGTTCTAACAACAATCAGAGGGTCCCTTCAAGGGGCTCGGAGCCCGTAAGGGCACAGTTTGAGTTGGGGGGGTTTAAGGATTCAGTTCATTGAGGTTTTGGGGTTCAAGGCTTCATGGGTCAGGGTTACACAGCTGGGAACCTGGACTTTCAGAGCGGATGTATGATGCTTTGAGACGCAGGATGTGATTTCGGGCATGGAGATGCGAAAGGAACTTTTCATGCAAGGGATCCGGGCGCAGAGCACATGTTCTGGGTTTAGGAAGGGCTCCGGTGTTGCAGCCAACTTAGATGACCACATGATACTTGCCCATCAGATGGCGAACTCCGGTGCTCCAAGCCTTTGTGTGCACACTGCGTGCACAGTTTTTCGTCTCATTAATCCCCATTGTCAACTAGATGATCGTACCCTCACACAAGTCACCACGTTTTGTCTTTCCACTGCTCAGGACCCTGTACAGCAGAGCTGTCATTCGCACCCCCGAACTCATGGACGCTATGAAGGTGGCACGGTTTAGGGTTCAGGGTTGAGAGGGGCCTTAAGAGCCTTAGGTATGGGTTTGTTGCTCATATGTGTGACTTGAGGTTTTCCCGAAACCTGCCTGAGCCGTCCCAAACCCTCAACAGTGGGACAGCAGCATCCTTTGCAAACGCTAGAAAGCCCTGTCGCGCTACCCTCTAGAGCCATTTTGTATCACCCCGACCCAAACCGCGAAGCTTCTGATAGAAACACTGCGAAACCACAAGCCCTACACTCTCCAAAACACAAACAAAAGCTGAACTGCAAACGCCTCCGAAGCTAAAACACGACATACTATAACATCAAACGCCCCCAACCCCCAGATCCCAAAACCCAAGAATCCTATAGTACCCTTGGGACTCCATTCTAGAACCCTATAGTACCCTGGGACTCCATTCTAGAACCCTATAGTACCCTTCAAGGTATACGCTGAAACCCCGAAGCTCGAAGGACCCTAAACCCTAAACCCTTTCTTTGCAAGCGGAGCCACGAAGCTGACTTCACGCCTGTCACTGCCAACACAGGGGTTCAAAACGGGTCTTCTGGTTCACGGCCCCTTTGGTTTAGGGTTTAGGGTTTCAGGCTTCGGCTTTAGGATTTCGGAAACCCTAAACCCTAAACCCTAAACCCTAAACCCTAAACCCTAAACCCCTATACCCTAAGCGGCTTGGGGAGGGTTTATAACGTAGGTGAGTTTTGGACTCCTCGCAGCGACCCCCATGGTGGTGACCCGAAGTCCTACCTAAAACTTCCCTTTAAGAAACATGGGTTTAGGGTTTAGGGTTTAGGGTTTAGGGTTAAGAAACATCACGATCATTACCAGTAAGAGCATTAATATTAAAATTCATAGCACTACAGCCCCTAAACCCCAAACCCCCAAACCCTGAACCCTAAACCGAGTAATATACGATCGCTATCGTTTGATTTGCAGATCGTGGGTTCCTCCGGGCAAGTCGGATTCGGGGGCCGGCTGCGGCGAGTTGAAGGTCATTCGAGGGTTCAGGCGTTGAACGTGTAGGCTCCCTAGACCCTAAACCCTAAAAACCCTAAAAACCGAAACCCTACAAACACTGAACACCCTAAACCCTAAACCCTAAACCCTAAACTAAACCCGAAAAACCCTAAAAGGACTAAACCCTAAGGTCCTATCGCCACATGCCCAAAACCTGACACCCTAGATCCCACGCTGAGGGGCTGCAGGTCCCAAAGGGTCCTAGGTACCGTTTAAGGGGGGGGTACTTCCGCTAATCATAACATCATATCCCTAGGGCTCCATGTATACAAATAGTACCTACTTTGGGGTCTTAAGTTTATAAAACAAAAGGTACCTACTTCGGGCTATTCGGAGGTCCTGGGTAATATAGCACCTCCTGATATAGAAACCCTACGTTCTACTGTATAGGTACTTAGGACCCTTTGCGTGACAAGCCCTCCATGTGCCAATATTGACCACACGTTGCGGAGGGCGGTACCATGCAGGTATGTCCATTCAGCATCATACACTGACCGCACGACCATCCTCCTTAGCCATCGGGATGTAGTAATGTAGGAACCTGATTCAGAAACCCTGGCCCTATAACACCCAAAACATTGGGGTTCATATCAAGAAACCCTGGGTCTTTATTAGGGTATTATGTGGATCCCACTATTTTTGGGGTTATGGGGCCAGGGTGTCCTCAGCAGGTTCCTGCATTACCATCCATCGGTTGGGGAGATCACCGTTTCTCCGTTGCCATCGGCACACGTCATGACAGAACCTGCGCTGCACTCAAGCGTCTCACCGACATGCACAAGTGTGTCGGGGTATGCTCCCCTAAACCCTAAACCCTAAACCCTACAGCCAAACCCTAAACCCTAAACCCTACACCCTAAACCCTGCACCCTAAACCCTGCACCCTAAACCATAAACCCTACACCCTAAACCGGGGCCATCCGATGAGGCTTCGTTTCTTCCGGCATCCTACAAGAACACAGGGTAGGCTCCGCAAAACGTAACGCGTGGCAACAGCAAATACACACCACAACACATCAATGCACGGGGCCGCAAGAATTGGAATAGGTTAGGGGGTTCATTATGGTTGAGTTTAGCTAGAATATAAGTAGGAAAAAGTAATGCTCATGAACCAAGCACCTAGGTACAGTAACTATAGTTATCGCAGTTATCGCCTCCATTGGGAGACTTATGATAACCCTATGTATAACCCGAAACCTCTAAGCCAGTAACCCACACCAGGGACTTATAATCCTAAACCCTATAGGCCCTAAGCCCTAAATCTATAACTCACCTTAGGGGACGTATACTCCCCACTAATAAATACCACTGAACCTCTACAAGCTCCGAAGAAGCCCTGAGGAACACTCAAGTCTGGGAGCAGGGTTTCGGGAATCGCGTTTAGGGTTTTAGGGCTTCGGGTTTAGGGCTTTGGGGTTTGCACCTTTGTTTTTACCCATAGGCCCTGAAGTAGTTCCTTTTTGGGGTTCATATATATATATATATAATCCTAAAAGGTAACCCCAAAAAGGAACTACTATGGGGCCTTTGGGTAAGTGTGATGAACCCTTTCTCCCCGCAGACCAGAGAGGGCAGGTTCGCCCCAAAAACAAGTGCACACTACTCGAAACCAAACCACCAAGGCTTCTCACCCTCGATCTCCGGTTTGGGGTTTTAGGCTTTAGGGTTTTAGTCTTTAGGGTTAGGGTACAGCTTAGGGTGTAAGCGTACGGTTTCCGCTAGGGTACCTCCTGGCCGCTTAGAAGCCTTATACCTTCGAAGGTAAGCAGCAAATACATGCTTTTGTTTAAGAGATTCCTGTAAAACACAAACATCAATGCAACTAAACCCTAAAACCCTAAACCGTTTACAGATAAGGCTTCAACCCTCTAAGTCCCAAGCCTTACAGCGTAAACCCACAAGAGTTCATGCCAAAGGACGCTCGACGGCTTCGTCGAGTTCTGCCAGCTGCCAAACGCCCAAGGATGTACACCTGTGCTGCAGTTTAGGGTTTAGGGTTGTTTCTTTAGGGTCCTAAAACTCTCGACTTAAAGTAACAACAGAACTCACAGGAATAAGAACAATTACACTAGCCTCAGTTATCTAATGGGGACAACAAGCAATAGCAGTATAAGTTAATGATAACCGCGCTAACAGCACTGACAATGGCAACACTCTTACGGTTCGTACTGTTACAAGAGCAAAGATATCCAGTAGTTTCTGTCTAGGTGTGCGCGGGGTTACAAGGGTCCTAAAACCCTACTTACGTTCTGCAAGACACCGGATGCAGAAGCCTCAATAGTTAGAATAAGGCTTTGCAGCATATATTATGCTGTAATTATGTTAAGGAACCTCAAAAAATAGGATAGGTAATCATTAAGGCCCCTGTATTGGGCCTTGAATTCTTTGCATTTAGGATTAGGTGCTGGGGACTCCCTGGACTCACAGGATTGCTGCAGACTGTGTAGACCACCTTCTCAGGGAGGGTTTAGGGTTTAGGGCTTACCTACACTATTTTGGGTTTAGGGTTTAGGGTGTAGGATCTATACCACTAATATGGGGTTCTTGCATAGTTCTGGGCTCGTGGGTCTTTGAAGCTTTGGGGCCCTGAGTAGCGCACCAAACTGGCGCCATACGAGTTGATGACGCTGTGGAAAAAAAGGCTCACAAAGACGACACTTTCTGAGTGACCCCGAAATAATACGGGTAATTACCCTTTTTCCTATAGTTAGGTTTTAATAAGGAGACCCCAAAATTAAAAGGGCAAATGGGTACTACTCAGGAACGCCAGCTGCCCCCCCCCCCCAACAAAAAAAAACATCGGTAATTATGCTAGGCCCGATAACAAACCCTAAACCCTGAACCTCCTACCTCATGTCCCAGGGCTGAGTCGATGGGAGGGGTAGGGGAGTCGAAGAGGGTTCGCCAAGCCTGGCACACGTGTAGGGTTTAGGGTTGATGAGATAAAACCTGCATTACCCACAATAAGAAATACTGTATACCATAATTCCCATAGTTTAGGGTCCTTAAGGTAATGCAGGATTTATATCATCATCAACAGGATGTATAAGATGTACAGATGTAAATGTCCCTGCCTTAAGGCCTCAGTAAGACCGATGGTACTGGGAACTCGATAACCCACGATCGGCTCATATGCTGAACTATCATGAAGTACCCTTTAGTCGTACACGTTCCCAAATAAGGGGATCTACTTTTTAGATCCTCCCGGGGGTCTGGGTACTAATCAAGTTCCACCTGGCCAGATGTTGGGGTTTAGGGCAGAGGGTGACGGGTAAGCTGTACGCACACTACCTTCATGTCTTAGGGGCTGAGTAACCTAGCTCCCAATAAAGTTAACCTTTTCAAAGTATGGTAGGATTATATAAGCCCCAAAAGGTTGAAGGTCACCTCTTCACCCCTTCGAGGTATTTATCCCGCGATCGAGACTTCACTGAACCAGGATCCTCGCCCCTGACAGCCTCAAGCCTGAGACCAAAGATGTTGAGCATCAATCTGCCAGCACCCCGTGTCCGGTAGTGAATCACAGGAGGTGGCCCAAATCCAACCGGATTCGTATTTAGGGTTCCGGGCCCCAGACACTGTGGCGACGGTTTTGAGGAGAACTCACACCATAACCCTAAACCCTCAACCCTAAATCCTACACCCTAAACCTCCCGAAAAACCTCAAGGAAAACCCGTTAAGTGAGCTCTGAAAGCCTTCGATTCAGGCCTTGGAAAAATCTCGAGGCCCTGCTCCAAAGTGTCCGATACATATATATATATATATATGTATAGCCTATACTCTCTCTCTCCCCATATGTATATATATATATATATGTATATATATATATATTATACTACAGGACTGTATAGGTGCTTTTTCAGGACAGTCTATACTACATAGAGGCATGGACTCAGGGCCTTAGCCCCAACACCCTACAAAGCAGTTCAAGACTTTAGGAAATCACGAAGCCCTTTGTTCCAAATACCCATCAAACCCCGCATATCCTGCCACCCCTAGACCCTAACGCCTCGATAAACCATGATAAACCCCACCTCTAACCCCTCTAAGCCCAATGCCCACTTCCTGTTGTCCCCAAGCCCCAAACCCCTAAAGCCCTATTATAAGCCCTAAACCCTAAACCCTAAACCCCTAAAGCCCTAAACCCCTAAACCCAATGCCTACTTCCTGTTGTCCTCAAGCCCCAAACCGCAGAGTGGAAGCTTCCAAGGAGAGCACCAGGACATCGCAGACCAGTTCGGATAGCGCTCCGAGGCGGCCATTCCTGGGCAGGGTTTAGGGTTTAGGGTTTAGGGTTTGGGGTTTAGGATTTAGGGTATAGGGTTTAGGGTTTAGTGAACCCTGTTCGGGTATGGAGCTTAGAGCTTGTAGGGTTTATGCGGCTCTTGGGGCTATGGGGTCTAGTGTAGGGGCCTTAATAATTAGAATTTCGAATAGGGGTTTTGGGCGCCTTTGTAGTATACGTATAACAGGGAGCCCAAATGAGTAATCATAGTAATTATTTAAAGGCTTCTACAACATGGCCCATCGGATTTATATGGCAAGAACTCTGGAAAACTCTCCTTTCTAAACCCTATAAACCCTAAACCCTAAACCCTCGAGGAAGTACAAGAGCTTCAGTGAAGTTGCGCATGCTTCCGAGCTCGGAGGCCGGAAATACTCCGGTACCTGAAGACTATTTCGGGTTTAGGGTCTAGGATTTTTGGTTTAGGGTTTCGGGCTTAGGGTCTAGGGTTTAGGGTTTAGGGCTGACGGTTTAGGGTGTGAAGTTAGTCGTAGAGAACATGTGACTCTCATATGACTGAAAGGTGCGTGGACCGTTACGGCTAGGCTTTCGATGCCCAACAGAAAATTCTATGATCCTTCTAGCATAGTATACCCCTAAACCCTAAAGCCTACCCCCCCCCCCCAAACCTCACCTTACATGGCCTCAGAAACTGCAAGGCCAAGTCGCTCGGCACTAAAGAGGTCGCAGACTTTTTGACGATGGCTTGAAGGGTGAGTTCCCGGCTCCACCCCCCCACCCCAATTTAGGGTTTAGGCGGTGTAGGGCTCAAGGGCCCTAAACTCTAAAGAGCTAGCTGTTTCGGGTTTAGGAGGAGATGCGATTTTGAGAGTGTCAGCGTAGGGCCAGTTCACTGGAACGCCTTCTCAGCGCATTAAATTCTGAACATTCAATTGGAAAAACACTCACGTCACGACACCGACCATAAAAGCTAAACACTAAACCCGTACACCCGAAACCCCAAACCCTAACCTAAACCCTACCCGCGCTATCGACTACTGTCAATGCCAAGTAGCGCTGCTCGCAGGGCAGTCTGTAGAGTGCATTGCGGCACTGCGCCTGCGCAGAATTGCAGCATTACACCATGCACAGGACTTCTATAAGCGTGCATCTATATCGGGCTGTCAACCCGCCAGATTATGTCTTTATACACATCCATCATCCATCCCTCCGTCCGTCCGTCCGTCTGTAGTCCGTCCATCCATCCATCCATCCGTCCATCCATCCATTTGCCTACCTATCTATCTATCGACCGATCTGTCTATCTACGATCTAACGATCTACCTATCTAACGATCGATCTACCTATTTTCTATGTATAGGTCCCAAAGTCTAACAATCTAAATATGTTTCTATCTATCATTCTATCTATCTATCTGTCTGCCAAACGATCTACGCATCTATCTATCTTTCTTTCTCTCTGTATATACATATATATATATATACATATATATATATAATATGTATGTATATATATATATATAGAAATTATATATATATATAGATATAGGTGTGTGTTTTGTGGTTTTGTTGAGTGTTTCCATTGTTGTGCCTGCCTTTGGCTCTTTGTGTGCATGAGGTTCTGTGGTTTGTTGTTTGTGTGTGTTGATTTGTTTCGTTTGCTGGCGGGTATTCCATGTAAAAAACACGAGCGCTAGAGCGTTTGTTGCTGGATGAGACGTTCTTCTACTGCCTTCTGGCTGCATGCTAGCTTCGTGGTTCAGCAATCTCAAAAGCTCCTAGCTCTTGGGATTGCTAAAATAGCTCTCCCCAAACCCTAAACTCTAAACCCTTAAGCCTAAACCCTCAGCCCGAAACCGACTCCTTTCGCAGCAACCGGTCAGAAACTGAACCCCAAAGTCCGACATCATAGACTCTGCCCAGCGGTCGCCGAAGGGTTTAGAAGCTAGTGTAGACCCTAAACCCTAAACCCTAAACCCATGGTTAATCGACTACCTCCCCCAGCGAGCCAGAGAACCGACTCCTTGCTATTCGGACAAAAGAGCCCTCAATTCCCTTGCTGCAGGGCTTAGACATACACAAACATACATGTTTTTATGTAAACATTATATATATATATATATGTACATGTACACATGCATAGTAGGCACCCTTATGGGCGTTCTCAGAATAGCCAAAGCCCAAGAGGTCGTCGGTATCCTCCTCCTCCTCTTCTGCGGACTCGTGCACGGAGAGCTCCTGAGTCAGACCGGAGGATTCAGGGAACGAAGATCTCGGGTTTAGGGTTTAGGGTTCAGGGTTTACCCACCAAAGCCGGTCTTGTTATATCTTCTTGTAGGGGCTCCTAGAATTGCGATAGTAGGTTTAATTGAAATCATACACAGAAGCAGGTCATGGAAGGTTTAGGGAGACGTTCTGTAATTTCGTAGAGCCCCTACCCGCCAGTGGTGCACCACAAGAGGCTGCGGTCAGAAAAAAGGTTGATCTCTCCATGGGGCATAACCCCAAAGAGACCCCAGCACATACCCTAAATGACAGGATCCTGTGTCCAAAGACTCCGCAGGAAAGCCAGAGCCTCGGGTATTGAGTCAAGAAACCACCAGATGAGGGACGAGAGAAGCAGCACAAACACAATGGACACACCAACAAAGGACATACGCACAACGCATCAGATACCAACAGGCACGGCACAAAAAGAGAGAGGGAGACAGAGCGAGCGAGAGACGCTAAAAGTCATACAACTCCATAAACCCTAAACTCTCAACATCGAAGAAAGGGGAATAGACACAGACAACAGGCAACCACAACAGAATAATCCTGGTAATGCAGCCATGCCAGCAGTACACCGCCTTACTAGTTACCTTGTTCAAGAGCAACAGCAGTGTAAGCAGAAGTTGAATCAGCACATAATATACATTACTTTAATATATCTGAACAGCATATAGTATAGTATAAGACAATTTAGGCAACATACTGTAGAGTGATAAAAAGACAACCATACAGCATAATACAATCTAATATCAGAATATAATTATATAAATCCCTAAACCCTAAACCCTAAACCCTAAACCCCAAACCCTAAAGCCATCAGAGCTCCTCAGTTGAAACGTCGTCCAAAGGCGCCATGTTGCAGGCAGCGGAGAGGGTGTACAACGAAAAAACCGGCACTGCGGCTTCAGCGACTGAATGGAGTCATTTATGGGAAAATCTGGCGAAAACGGAGTGAACATCCTGTACTAAGCCCTCAACCCTAAACCCTAAACCCTGAAAAGGGCGTCAGTCATATGATTCATCATCTCATGGTCAAAGCGGCTGTCGAGATCGGCAAGGCGGTGCATTCCAGATCCCCAAGGTGCATTGATCTCCCTTTGAGGGGTTTACCCATAGGCCCTAAAGTAGTTCCTTTTGGGGTTCATATATAGAATCCTATAAGGTAACCCCAAAAAGGAACTACTATGGGGCCTATGGGTAGTGTTGAGGGCTTAGCCAATGAGATCTCTGTTTCGGGCTTCCGCTTTGGGAATTAGGAGCTTGGGGTTTCGGGGTTTCGGCTTTGGGAGTTGTGTTTCAACGTCCTTTCTCCTCCTTGCTACAGTCGAGAGACCTGGGAATTAGGGGGGGTTTCGTGGTGGGAGCCTACAGAGAGTAGACAATACCCAACATGTTGGAACTCCACCTCAGAGTACGAGTCATTTGTCTTGTAGATTCGCAAAGAGGCCACATCTTCTGAAAATTCGATCCAAATCCCAGAATCAAAAAACCTAGCACACGTCTGAAAGAGCATCGATAATCTTGATGATGAAGGAACAAGAACAGGAGAAGGCACAACATAGGAAAACAACAAGGAATATAGTAGACGCATAGGAAAGAATTAAACAGGTTTAGGAACACTTAGAGAAAGCCCACAGAACATGCAAGTGGCATGAAGGTTGCATGCAGGAGCTAGCTGGAGACTTCGCTGGCATCATGTTCAGTCAGAACAGCCTAGAGACTCTATGGGGTGTATATAATGGGTGTATATATATATATATACACACATCCATATGCATATAACCTCGAAGTGAACACTGTTTTCAATAGCTCTAATGTAGGGGCCTTGATAATTAGAGCAGGGTTTTGAGTGCTATTATACTACAGTTATAATAAGGAGCCACCAAAATAGCACAGATAAAAAAAGGCCCCTATATATTATGGTGTTGTGTCCCCTGTATACACACTTACTTAAAGGGTCATGGGACTTAGTAAGTAGGGTTATAGTTACCCTAACTATACTTATAACCCCGATTAAGGGACTTATAACCTTACTTACTAAGTCCCATGATCCTTTAAGTAGAGATTCTTAGAGATCGTAAGATGCACAACGGCAGCCCGAAGTCAGGGTGGAGGCTCCGCCTGGAGGGCTTACGAAAGTAGCATGGTGGAGGCTGTATTACCATAAGGGTTTAGGGCGTAGGGGGTTTAGGGGGTTTAGGGTTGGGGCTTAGGGGGTTTAGGGGGTTTAGGGTTTCGGGCTTAGGGGTTTAGGGGGTTTAGGGTTTAGGGGGTTTTCGGGTTTAGGGGGGTTAGGGGGTTTAGGGTTGAGGGGTTGCGGTAACGTTGCTTCGGCTGCTTGGAAAGGTCAAGGAAGAGAAAGTGTGTCGCATTGAGGGCTTCGTCCAGTAATTTTTGGGGGTGACTGTCTCGGGCAGACCAAGGAATAGGGCCGGGGCTTCGCGTTTAGAGCTCCGTCTAAACTACCTATAGTCTCCATCGTAGTTCCTTTTTTTGGTTTAGCCAATTATATGTTAAGGATTTTATAAGGTATCCCCAAAAAGGAACTACAATGGAGACTATAGGTAGGTTGTTTGGGCCCCGACTTACTGGAGGAAGACTTATTTAGACTCTGTCCACAATCGAACTGGAAGCCGCTTTTTGCAACGAGCTGCACTAACACCGGCGACAGTCAAGGCAACCTACAGCAGACATCGATCGCGAGTGGCATGCTACGGTTTAGGCTTCAGGGCTTTGGGCTGCGCTTGAACTTTCTATCGCCCTCACCTGAGCATGACCAGCACAAGACCGACAGGACGACCATCGTCGACAGCCACTTTGTGTTGACTCCACGATGGCTCTTGCCTCCATGGATCCAAGCTCCTGGATGCTACCATGCACTTCGTGGCATATGTGCATCCCAGACTGACATCTCTTGACGGAAGTGTAGCTTGCATGCAGCTGGACGGAAATTGTGGGGGAACTGGGGGCCGTTCTTAAGAATAGCGATGACTGATTAGGTATGGCGCGAGCTTGAAACCCTAAACCCTAAACCCTACCAAACTTCCGCAAAGATTGAAAGACATTCAAGAACAAAAAAACCTTGACTGTGGATCGGATGTGGGGCTGTTCTACACCATGATCCCCTCCTGTGCTTAACTCCGGGTACCTAGAGTTTATGATAGGGGTTTAGGGTTTAGGGTGTAGTGGATGTGAAGGGAACCCTACTGTAGAACAGTCACGTCTGACTGGACGGATTGCATTCATGCAACTCCGTCATCTGCACCAAACGCACGATAAAGCCTCTCGGTTCTGTGGGGCTTCGAGTAGATTGGGAGCTCAAGGGGCTTAGTTTGGGGCTTTTGGGTCTCAGGTTCCGGGGACCTAGGCAACCGGACTAGAGGTACCAGTGTAGGTTTGCCATTTATAAGCATTCGTTTCGGGTTAATGCTCTACCTTAAGCATAACAACCTGTTTCGTGCAGATTCTGGGAACGAACCCTAGCATGATAAAAATTGGGACCCTACACAAAGTAGACTTTGGTAACTCGAGATACTCAGGGTTTAGGATTGAAGGTTCAGGACAAACTAAGAGGCTTGACAGTAGGTTATACTGTTATGTCTATGTCCGGTTCAGGGTTACAGGATTCCACGCGGCGCGTTTGGGCAGCTCGGGTCATTTGCGTGCTGCGCTCAGTACGAATTGCGACTCGGCTCGGCACTTTGTCGCCGAGAGCACCACAGCTTTCAGGGACATGACAGGAGCCATGGGTCCGGAATCCCAGGTCGATTCCTCTAGGGTTTCGGGTTTAGGGTTTGGGGGCTTAGGGTATAGGGTTTGGGGTTTCGGGTTTATGTATGGTTTAGGGTTTAGGGTGTGCATATCGTACAACAGACCCATGTACTGGAAATGCCTTAGGTTCCTAAAGTAGTGAGTCAGGGGCTCAGGTGGCACGCCCGTGCACATCTCGCACCTACACCTACGATGGTTGACTGCACAGAGCCTGCTGGAAGAGGTTTCAGACGTGCCTAAACCCTCAACCTTTTTCCCATACACCCGAAACTGAAAAGTCAAGCAGCCTGACTATCTGGAGGATGCACAATCTGCACTACGACAGATGGCTGGGAATTTCAAACCCCGTTTGCTGCAGAGAAGCCTGGGGAAGTAGCTAAGCCAATATTATGTATGTATGCATGTATGTCTGTATATACATATATGCACTATATATGTGTAAATGCATATATATAGTGTTGTTGCTGTTACTTAAGTGTCTTATATATATATATATATATATATATATATCATTTTGTAGCGGCTCTTACGAGAAATCCTAAATAGGAACTGCCATTTCCAGAAACGTCTATCAAAACAGATCGATCAGGGTTATTGTCGAGGTCAAAAATTATAACGGATTGCAGTAGTATACCTGCTTGTGAACGATTACTATACGGACATGCTTCAACTTCTGATTAACCCGGGGCAAGGGTTGCGCATGCTTAAGCTACTCACACATGTACTCGTTGAACACCGAAATGTTCAAACTCAACAAGCCTGCAGCTGAAAGTATGTCGGCAGTTTAGACTGTTAAGATGCAGTTCCGTTTACACGACTAAACCGCTAAAGCTCTCACCCCCTATCACCTACTGAAGCCCTCAGCCTATGCCTGATCTTTCAAGTCTCTCTTGCTGAACCTGTGTCGCGCAGTCATTGCAGGCTCTTGCAAAGATGGCGGGACACTCTAATCCCGGCGGCAAAGACAAGGGTGCAAGACGTGAATACAACGTTGAGGACCCTGAACCCGAAACCCCCAAACCCTAAACCAGAAGCGATGTGAAGCAGAACCATAAGCCCGAAAGGCCAAAATCCTCTTCTCCACTTCGATCCATGACTTCAAGGTGTCTATGTATTTGCATATGCAAAGGTATGCAAAGATGCATGTCAATGTGCATATGTACATAGCTGCACATGTGCGCCTCTATGTGTGTATGCATCCATGGATGAATTTTTTGTCTGCAGTATGTAGATAATTAGGTAGGTAGGTAGGTAGGTAGGTAGGTAGGTAGGCAGGCAGGCAGGCAGCTAGGTATTTGTCGCCCCACGCAAGCACTGGCAACTCACTGGCAAATGCAGGTATTTCGTTACCCATACGCCCCAATCTCTTTTCAACACCGGCAGCCCCCACCCCCGACTCACACACACACACACACAAACACGCAAGCATCTAGTGACTAGTGGGTTGCTCTGTAAATGCTCACATGCCCTGGTCCTCTTCTTAAGCGTAGCTGCACATCCCCTTCGAAGGTGAGCGAAACAACGATATGTCTTGCAGATCCGCAACAGCCTGCAAAAACGGACCAATAACGCACATACTCAAGCGAACATGCATACCACTACACAGAGGCCACAGACCACGAGCTGCTGGTTCACTCCTTGTTTCAGTATACTGGTTGGTACTCCTGACCCCTTTTAAACGCCTTCTGTTGAAACAAAAACACAGATACCCCCTCCAAGACCGCTGTGAAAGCCATATAGACCCTTATAGACCTGCAAAATCAGCCCTCCAGAGTCCATCTTGAATCATCACTCTGCACCATCCCAGGGCTAGGACGGGTGCCGACCCTGGGCTAAGTGGAGCACTCCACTCATAGCTTCTTAGCATCCGCGTCGGGGGCGCCTTCCCTGCGATCTCCAGGTGAAGCTGAAACCCTAAACCCTAAACCCTAAAGCCTAAACCCTAAGACTGTGGAGCTTCAGGCTTCGTTTTGTTTGAGGAAACCTGTCCACGCATGTCATGCTGTGCATGATTGTTGCTTTCTCTGATTTTGTATGAGTTTGAACCTTTTAATTTGGGGGTGCCTGATCTCTAGCTGCTACAGTGTTACAGGGCTTCTGCGGCTCAGGATCTTCTCTTGTGTTTTGGAGATCCCCAGTTGAGACAATTTCCGGCTGAGGCGCTGGAGCTTTGGGTTTTTGCGGGGGCCCAGGGGCATCTACCCCTAGGCCCTACTGTTTTGAGGGTTCATATTTAGAATCCTATTAGGGAATCCCAAAAAGAGACTACTATGGGGCCTATGGGTAGCTAAACGCTTCCAGATTCTGGGGTCCATACTGGCTCCTAGGGTTCAGGGTTTAGGGCTTCTGGGGTCCATTGTGGCTCTTAGTCTTCCGGGGATATGAGGGCTTAGAAACTGCTTAAGGCCAATGGTATCTATGAGGGTTTCTACATCCGTTTCGAAAAAGCAGGGTATGTCAAGACGTGCAAACATCCGATCTCACCGGAAGGAAACATGTCCCACGGACCTAAACCCTAAACCCTAAACCCATAAGTATAGTTGCCCTAATTAATAACCTTACTTACTAAGTCCCAAGAACCTATCCCCTTCGACTGAACAAAGTCAATCTGCTACACCGCGCCATGATAGAATGGTTTGAAACACTCGTGCCCGCCTCCAACAAACAAGCCGGAAACCAAAGAATCCTAAACTCCCAAACCCCAAGCCCCTGAGCCCTAATATAGGGGCCTTAACAGTTAGAACAGGGTTTTTTAGAAGTATATAATACGATAATTATAATAAGGAGCCCCCAAAACCCTATTCTAAATTACTATTGCCCCTACACTAAGCCCTAAGCCCCCTCAACCCTACGCCTAACCCCTAAACCCTAAACCCTAAACCCCTAAGCCCAAAGCCCTAAACCCCCTCAACCCAACGCCTACACCCTAAACCCTAAACCCCAAGCCCCTAAGTCCAAAGCCCTAAACCCCCTCAACCCTACGCCTAAACCCTCCCCAAAGTCTCCATGTACCTTTATAGCAGATACTCAGGGCTTAAAGGGGCCCCTATATAGGTACTTTAAGGCCTAAGTATCTACGATAAAGGTACATGGGAGTTTCCGAAATGAAGGGGTACCGTATTTTGGTGTCCTTATAATAAGGATCCTATACTATTTAGGGTGCTATATCAGGGTCCCCTACATTCGGAAACCCCCACATTAAACCCTAAACCCTAAACCCTAAACCCTGAGCCCTTGGGTTCCACGGCTGCAAGATGGGAGCCCCAGCCTTGGTCGGAGCCCGGTCCTCAACAAGAGCGAGGGTGTAGGGTGCATACTGTAGGGGCCTTAAGAAGTAAGTAGAATAGGGTTTAGGGTTTAGGGTTTAGGGTTTAGGGTTTCGGGTTTAGGGTTTAAGGTTTAGGGTCTAGGGGAGCCTGAATAAGTAGAAGAGGGTTTTGGGGCCCAATATACTATAGTTGTAATAAGGAGCCCCCCCCAAAAATAGTCTAGGTAATTATTAAGGCCCCTTTTTTGGGGGGTTTGAGGTTCAGGGTTCAAAGTGAAAGGCTGGAAACTGCCGGAGGGTCTTCGCGCTTCGGGGCTTGCAACAAGGGTTTGGGGTGTATAGAACTTGGGGGTTTCCGAATATAGGTTTAGGGTTTAGGGTTTAGGGTTTAAGGTTTAGGGTTTAGGGTTTAGGGTTTAGGGTTTAATGTGGGGGTTTCCGAATATAGGGGACCCCAATATAGTACCCTATTTAGTAGGATCCCTATTATAAGGACCCCAATAAGGACCCCTTTTTTTCTGGAAACTCCCATGTATAGTCCTTTTGGGTGTTTGTGGAGTCAGGTTTGGGGAGGGTCTTACCATGCAGAGTTTTGGGGCTGCTGGGATCTTCGGGCTTATACTTTCCTGTTTACTGCCATATCGTGTGCTGTTGTAGGGTCCTTGTTTTCATGTTAATACTAGGCGTGGCCTGCTTTCTTTATCAATGCTCCTGCTCCCTGCAATTCTGTATGTATGTGTACAACAAAAATATGCGTGTGTGTGTATATATATAT
>CAJNDV010001950.1:1305-13686 GCA_905221635.1 Symbiodinium sp. CCMP2456
TAGGATTTTAGAGTTTTAGGGTTTAGGGTTTAGGGCTTTAGGGTTTTAGGGTTTTAGGGTTTAGGGTTTAGGTTTGCGGTTTGAGGGTTTAGGGCCAGAAGGGATTGCCGGCGAGGTGTTGATCTTGGCCACGGCCTTTATCAACCTCTGGCGGTTTGTGACCAGGGAGCAGAAGATGATCATGCAGAGCACGATCCCTGTCTTCTGCCCGTCCGGGACATGGGTCCGGATTATGTTGATAAGGTTGGCCCTCACGTCGTGCGACGTTGAGCCGGCTGCGACTCCCCAGATTGTGGAGTGCTGCGCGATGGCCCTCAGCACATTCTGGAACGTGGCCGCCGGAATGCCCAAACTCCCTCCGTTTCCCGCGGGGACCAACGTGTTGTAGCCCGACGGGAGTTGGACTGGGACCGCCATTGCCACTGCCAGGACGAGGGAGATCATCATGAAGTTCTTGGCCATGGAGACGAACATTCCAAGGATTTCTGAGAGAGGTTCCGGACAGAGAGTCGGGATGAAGATGGTTTTGTAGCTGCTACAATGTGTATGTGCGGCTTGAGCCGTAGCCATTTTGTGCTTTAGGGTTTCAGGGTTTAGGGTTTAAGGTCTGGGGATTTAGGGTTTTACGGTTTTGTGGTTTAGGGTTTGGGGTTTTACGGTTTGGGGTTTAGGTTTCAGGGCTTATTTATGGTTTAGGGCTTTAGGGGCTTCTCCAAAACCTGCTGTGGAGACTCGAATTGGGTTTCAGCACGCGGGTCCCTCGAAGGATACTGGCGGGCAGGTATGGAGTAGAGCTGGGGAATATCTTTCGAACTGTAGACGCAGGACCGCTACTTGAAGCTCCAAGACGAAAGCTTCGATCGGGCTTGGCGATCAAAACGGCTTGGGGAAGACGCTGTTTGTTCAGAACATCTAATTCTGTTCTCTTGTTTACAACCTAGTTTTAGCCCCCGAGCTTCTAATCAAATTATCTCAACAAAATAGTCTGCAGTGTCTTCAGAATACGACTCAAAGAAACATGGTTTAACGCCGTAGCCCTCAAAACCGTAAAGCCGCAATCCCGAAACACCAAAAACATAAAGCCCTGAACCCTGAATGCCTCAAGCCCGAGACTCTAAACCCGATAGCCCCAAGCCCTGAAACCCACTGAAACCCTCCCTAAACTAACCCTAAACCCTAAACCCTAAACCATAATCCGCAACTCGCGACCCACCTCGGGATCCATGGCAGCGGTTTCGTCGAGGAGCGTCTGCGCACGTCACATGGAAGAGCAGTAAACTCTTCAGGCCAAACGTTCCCACTCCTGAATTAAGGACATATAGCTGTAGCTTTCTTCAGAATATGAAGCCCCACTCGTGAATTAAGGAGTATAGCTTACATCATAACATGAAGCCCCTTATATTTTAAGGTATATGCCCTACTTAAGGATTCCATGAAGGCTACCAGGGGTTAAGGCGTGGCCAAAGGCCCGGGGTGCAGGGCCGTAGAGTGTAGGGTAGTTTAGGATTTAGGGTTTGGGGGTTAGGGTTGAGGGTTTAGGGTTTAAGGTTTAGGGTTCATAAGCTTCAGGGTTTAGG
Source organism: Symbiodinium sp. CCMP2456 (assembly GCA_905221635.1). Classification (NCBI taxonomy): domain Eukaryota; class Dinophyceae; order Suessiales; family Symbiodiniaceae; genus Symbiodinium; species Symbiodinium sp. CCMP2456. Next base: position 2,883 of record CAJNDV010001950.1, read on the forward strand.
GTTTATGACCTTTCAAGTTACGCTCTCTGAAGGGGTGCCCGTCCATTCTGGCTTCTCAGGCAGCCTTGCAAAGAAGGCTTGTTTTTCACTGAGAAGCCACCTGAAACTCCCTTACTAAACCCTAAACACTAAACCAGAAAAGATGTTGCCATACCGAGACCGAAGCCCTGAATCCATTTTTCCCATGGCGGCAAAACCCTACACCCAGCATCTAAGACCCACAGCACACTAAACCCCACATGCATAAAGCCCGAAACAAAGGACGAGTGCCTGCCGATCGGCATCGAGCTCCGCAAGCCTGCAACGCGCAAGATGTTCTCACTGGTTCAGGTTTAGGGAGTTCTGGGTATACCCATATGCTCCATTGTAGTTCCTTTTCGTGGTTCATATCTAGGATCCTATAAGGTGGCCCCAAAAAGGAACTACAATGGAGCCCATGGGTAGGTTTAGGGCTCAGGGATTCTATTGTTTTGGGATGGAATTCGGGGCATAGCCTTAAGCCTGTAGTCGCGCAGTTCGGGCTTTACAGGTCTTATGGCCTACAGTGAACGTTCAGGGTTGAGGGTTCAGGGTTTAGGGTTTATGGGCCGTTAGGGCAAGCGACGGGCTAGAGTCCAAGGTTATCCTACTGGGCTTTGGCACATGTTCGACTTTGCACATGACAGAAGGGTTCCAAGATGTTTTGGGGCTGGCTGGAAACCGCATTTACCCCGGCACCCCGGACCCCCAAACCCTTATCACAGCCCCCAATGGCTGCTGTACACCGCTATAGTAATAATGGAAACTCCCAAAGAACAGCCTATATATAATAATCCCTCAACTTTATGACAGCCTGTAGAAACTATAAGTCTAAACCCTACAACCTGTCCTATTCCCTAAACCGCAGCTACCCCCAAGCCCCTGCTTCTTGGGGTCTTGGCCCTAAACCCCAAAGCCTGCAAGCTTGCTGCAAGCCCTAACCCCTACCTTAACCCCAAATCAAATAACCCACATTCTTAATAAGGACTTATATAAAGAAATCATATTCAGGAACCCTACAAGCAGGCAGGTTCTTTAGGGTCCAGGTAAGCCCTAAACCGCAGCTACCCCTAAACCCTTCTACCCCTAACCCCCCCTTCCCTAACCCCTAAACCCTAAACCCTAAACCCCCCCTTCTTGGGGTTCTTGGCTTGGGCCTGCTGGTGCAGTCCGTGAGCGCGGTGCTCAGCATTTTGGAAGCATCCTGCGCTGTAAAGCTTGGACTCGCAGGGCTTTGGGTAAAAGGGTTTAGGGTTTAGGGGTTGAAGGGTTTAGGGCTTAAGGGCTTAAGGGTTTAAGGGTTTAAGGGTTGAGGGCTTCAGGGTTTAAGGGTTTAGGGTTGGGGGTGTAGGGTTTAGGGGCTCAGAGGGGTTATTTTGTGTTGGAGGTGTGATGGCGTGCACGGATTCTAGGGTTTGGGGGTTTAGGGTTTATAGGGCTTAGCTCTATGGCTTTGGGGCTGAAGGGTTTAAAGGTTCGGAGTCATAGGCATAGGGCTTAAAGGTAACGAATGAGCGAATCGGAGCTGATTGCTTACACCCCAGTACCCGTAACCTTAAACCCCCCTAAACCTTAAACCCTAAACCCGATTACTAAACCCTAAACTCCAAACCCTTAGCCCTATTACTCATATTACTAAACCCTGAACCTTAAACCCTAAATTAGGGTTTAGGGTTTAGGTGACTAAACCCTACGTTAGGCTCCTGTGCTGGGAAGGTTTAGGGTTTAGGGCATGATTCGAAGGACTTCGGGCGTCGGGGCCTTCAGGGCCTTCGGGGCCGTCGGGGCTTTCGGCTTCGGGGCTTCGGAGTTCCAGCTGTTTCGGCGAGCTTCATGCGCAGAGTTTAGGGTTTAGGGTTTGGGCTTTGGGGTTTAAGGTTTAGGGCTTAGGGTTTAGGGTTTGGGGTTTAGGGCTTTGGGTTTAGGGTGTTGGGGTTTAGGGTTTGGGGCTTAGGGTTTATAGGGTTTTAGGTTTAGGGCTTGGGGCTTAGGGTTTATAGGGTTTGGGGTTTAAGGTTTAGGGCTTAGGGTTTAGGGTTTAAGCTTTAGGGCTTAGGGTTTATAGGGTTTGGAGTTTGAAGTTAGGGTTTAGGGCTTAGGGTTTAGGGTTCCACACAGAGTGTTCAAGCGAAACTTCAGATCTGGGCTCTGGTTTGAAGCTGCACTGCGAACGCTTGAGACGCACACTCATGCATCCGAATAACCCCAACCCCCAGGTACCTACTATATAGGACCCTAGGGGCTCTAGTACCCTATATAGTAGGTACCTGGGGGGTTAGGGTAACACATAAGTCCCCATACGATAGCACGGAATCCTAGATCAGACGCCCTAAACCCAAAAGAGCCCTGGAAGCCCTGAGAAAACCGCAAAGCCCCAGAGACGCGCCTCGTAGGATAGCTGCGGTCTGGTCACTAAGTGAACCGAACCGCTTGGTATGTGGATCTCCTCCTCGTCACCTGGGGCAGGCTCGAGGTTTTACAAGCCCACTTGTGAAGAGTTCCTTACAATATTTGGGTAGTTCTCTAAATTAGGGTCCCTTTTTAGGTCCCCAATATAGTACGGCAGAAACAGGACCCCAAAAGGGACCCTAATTTAGAGAACTACCCATTTACGTATCTGCTACCTTAAACCACCTCATGCTTCTAAGGAGCCTGGAGGCTGCAGAATAAAGGCTGTCTGCCAGAACAGCATAAACATGCCTACCATGTTCACGACTGGCACCATGGAGTGTAATTCCCATAATCTTTCCCTTACCCATCCCAAGGTCCTACTCGTCCACGAGCCAAGCCCGAACGACGAACGGTTCAGGGTTGCTTCTTCCCCCAGCCATCCTCAAATTTGAACTCTGCACACGTTTAGCCTCAAGCTTCAATGAACCCTACGGCCCTGTCTGAATCCCCGAAACTCTCATCACATCCTATATATATATATATACAAGCTTTAAGCCCAAACTAAATAAAGCTACAACCCCTTTCCTCAACCCATCCAGCCTCCATGCTCCGCAGGATCTTGGTGGGAGTACCTCTGCTAGTTTAGGGTTTAGGGTTTAGGGCTTAGGGTTCAGGGTTTAGGGTTGTTTAGGGTTTAGGGTTTAGGGCTTAGGGTTTAGGGCTTAGGGTTTAGGGTTTAGGGCTTAGGGTTTTTTTAGCAGCTTCTTCCGGGTGGGGAAGCCTTCCAAACTCTGAATGCCGACCTGGGTTCTAAAGCTTGGAGCAAGACAGCCTAATGCGGGGGAATGAATAATTAGAATAGGATTTAAAGGCATCCTTAAAGGGTTCGATAAGAGATCTACGATAGGGTTCTATATTAGGGGCCTCAATAATTAGAATAGGGTTTTGGGTTTTGGGGCCCCATTATGCAATACTTATCAGAAGGAACCCCCCGCAATAGTAGTGGTAATTATTCAAGAACCCTACACCCTAAAACCTAAACCCCTAAACCCTAAACCCCTAAACCCTAAACCGTAAACCCGAAACCCCGAAGTCCTAAACTGTAAACCCTGGTAATTATTTAGGCCCCTATATTGCAGAGGGTTTCGGGCTGAGAGACTACAGGCCCCGGAACATGAGCGACGGCATAATCCGAGGCGCGAAGGCCACAAGGAGATTCTGCAAGATAGCTGGGTTTAGGGCTTTGGGTTTTAGGGTTTGGGGTCTTTAGGGTTTTAGGGTTTAGGGCTTTAGGGTTTAGGGTTTTAGGGCTTAGGGCTTTAGTTTCTCGAAAAGGATACCTGATACCTATTCTGGGTACCCTGACGACTAGGGGGACCCTTGGGGATACAGACCCTCTCAATAAGGCCCCTTTTAAGAACGCCACAAGTAGGCTCAAGAATGGTCTCCTTTAAGGGGTCTCCCTAAACCCTAAACCCTAAACCCTAAAATACTACCTATTAGGGTTTAGGGTTTAGGGTTTAGGGTTTAGGGTTTAGGGTTTAGGGTGATACTTGCTCCAACACCCTAGCTGTTGGCCTGCAGCGGTCGCCGAAGACGCAGTTGCCCTTGGCAAACTCTCGGCAGGGAATGTGGCTGCGATCTCCTGTCAGTGTCTTTTGGATAATAGAAGGCCCTTTATAATCTAGAATAGGGTTTTGGGGGTCCATTATACTAAAAAATATAGTAAGGAAACCCTCAAAATAGTGGTGAATCGGCCGCTATATTCGGGTCATGGTGCTTCCCAAAAGGCCAAACTGGAGATCTTCTCTGGAGCCTTGTACTTACTTCCCCCGATAAGCCAGAGGAATCAAAGGTTAAACTTTCAGACTACTACTACAGATAATAAAAACCCAAAAAGTGTAAAGGTTGGGCCCTAAACCCTAAACCCTAAACCCAAAAAGTTAAGAAGGTTGGGTATTGGGGAACTAAGTTATAGAGGCCTGGTAGAACCCCTAAGCTTGAACCCTGCGGGATGAGGTTCCGAGGCCTAAGGTTTCAACACTCAGATCAGATGGGTAGGTCTCTAAATTCGGCTCCGCTTCTCCCAGAGAGCCCAGTATCCCTTAAATAAGGAATATAGTCTAAATCCTAATATGGAGTCCCTTATAATCTAGGCTATATTCTTTGACTACGCTGTATTCGGCCCCCCTTTTCAAGGAACCCCCAAAAGAAGGCGGCACCCTCAGAAATACGGTTGATGATATAAGTCATGCATTACCCATAACAAGGAATAGACCCTAATTCCCAGAGTGTAGGGTCCTTAAAGGTAATGCAGGATTTATATCATCATCCTGAACCCTAAACCCTAAAACCCTAAAACCCAAATCCCAAAACCCTGTTCCAATTCTGAAGGCCCCCTTCAACACTAGGACCCCAACAGGGGCATGAATTTGGAGAACTGCCCAAAGGAAACCTCCTGAGGCCGACACAACTAGCATCGAGCCTCCCCCCCGTAGGTCTGATGCTTAGGAGTTTAGGGTTTAGGAGTTTAGGGTTTGGGGTTTAGGGTTCGGGGTTTAGGGCTTGGGGTTTGGGGTTTAGGGTTTAGGGTTTGGGGTTTAAGTTTAGGGTTGAGGTAACTTTAGGCTTAGGGTTTAGGGTTTAGGGCCACAATCCATCAACACCTCAACACCCTAAAGACCGGAAGCCCTAAACCCACCTGGGAAACGGCGAATCCCTCAACACCCGGCACCCTAAACCCTAAACCCTCAACCCTTAACCCTAAACCCTAAACCGGCGCCCATCCTATGCTCTTTGAACACCCTGCACTTATCATCTGCGGCATCTCCTGGTGCTCCACCTTGATCGTGTGAGTACCGGCACCGGTCGCCATACCTGTAGTTACAGGAAACTGCAGGTGGGGAGTTTCAGGTATATAGGGCTTCTATAAGGCTTCCAGAAGGTATATAGACCTTCTATAAGGCTCCTATGAAATAACTACCCACCTGACATTCGATTTAGGATCCCCTGACTCCGGCATTTTCCAGCTTCAAGGCTCCAAGGCATTGGGCTTAAGGTATTTACTGTAGGGGCCTTACTAGTTAGAATGGGGTTTTGGGGGGTATATTATACGACAAACATCACAAGGAGCCCCCAAAAAATAGTATAGGTAATTATTGAGGCCCCTCTAGTGCCATGTTTAGGCTTTTAGTGAACCCCCGAACTTTGGAATAGGGTTGTAGGAGGATGAGTGCAGGATCTGATATACTTTACCTTAAGGGGTTTAGGGCTTAGGGTTTAGGTTTTAGGGTTTAGGGTGTATGATGTTCTAACTTTCTGGCTTCTACTTTAGGGCATTGTAGGGCGGTTTTGAAGATTTGGGGTGTATGGCCTGCAGCATAGGGGTTCATATTCGAGGATTAGCGCACTAGGGTGATGTAGGGTTCAGGTAGTCCTGCAGGGTGTCTGACACTGGAACACTTGTCTGGGGGGTCTCTGAACAAAGCGTTTCACTTGTGCAAGCAAGCAAGCAAGCAAGCAAGCAAGCAAGCAAGCAAGAAAGCAAGCAAGAAAGGAAGCAAGGAAGTAAGCAAGAAAACAAGGAAGCAAGGCAGCGAGCAAGCAAGCAGAAACTGTGGGTGGTAGGCCTACATTGCTTGTTCTCCAAAGTGCAGCTGGTGGTATTCTTAATTATACGTGTGCTGCTTGGCATCCTCGGCAAAATATGGACGAATGCCCGAATCAGTGCCAAGCTGCTTGCAGTGACCTTTCTTGAACTCGCGGCAAATGGTCTTACCTTCCAGGCCACACAATCTCTACCCTCGGGTTTAGGGCTAGTTTGCACCGGACTCCCCATAACCCAAGACCTCAGTTATCCTCTGAGCCAAGTATGGATCCAAAGACAACGAACACAACGAACATGTGCCGTAAGCAGGACGCGCAGACAATACACTGAATAAGAACAACTTTCGTTGATAATGCTGTGAATCGTGAATCTTGAAAACTCCTACCGTCTCTCTCTCTCTCTCTCTGTGCGCATGTGTGTGTGTGTGTGTGGTGTGTGTGTGTGCGCGTAGGTCTAAACTTTAAACACGGAGTAGATCAGTAAAGGATAAATGCAGGGCTTGCAGCCACCTTTACCCTAGACCCTAAGCCCCTAAACCGCAAAACCCTACAACCAAGAGCCCTAAGCCCTTTAGACCCTAAACTACCAGCCTTCGCCAACAAAAGGACTCTGAACAGCCCCCAAAAAGCCCCTAAACCCTAAACCTATAGACCTTGAACACCCAAATGCATAGACAGAAAACCCTAAACCCCTAAACCCCCTAAACCCCTAAACCCTAAACGCCTAAACCCTAAACCCCCTAAACCTATAGACCCTGAACCCTATAGACCCTAACCCTAAACCCTGAACTCCTAAACCCATAAACCCTAAACCGTTCCCAAAATCTAAGGTAGAACCCATGGCCCCCTAGTATGGGCCCTTGACCCTGGGACCCTAATATACCTACTATAAACCCTATATATACCCTTAAGGGACCCTAGAATCCCCTAAGGGCCCATGTTAGGGGCCCATGAGTTCAACCTTGGACCCTAAACCCTAAACCCTAAACCCTAAACCCTAAACCCTAAACCGTTCCCAAAAAGGGGGGACCCCTGCCCTGGCCTTTGCGTTTTCTTTCTTGGTCCGGCTCATCGTGACCTGGGTTCACCGGTTTAGGGGTTTAGGGCTTTTAGGGGTTGAGGGGTTCAGGGTTTAAGGCTTAGGGTTTAGGGTCTAGAGTTTAGGGTTTAGGGTTTAGAGGTTTAGGGGTTTGGGGGTTTAGGGGTTTAGAGGGGTTTGGGGGTTTAGGGGGGTTTAGGGGTTTGGGGGTTTAGGGTTTTGGGGGTTTAGGGGTTTGGGGTTTCGGGAGTTTAGAGGGTTGAGGGTTTTGGGGGGGTTTATAGGGGTTTAGAGGGGTGTAAGGGGGTTTGGGGGTTTAGGGGTTCGGGGGTTAGGAGTTTAGGGGTTTAGAGGGGTTTAAGGAGGTTTGGGGGTTTAGAGGGGTTTACTGTAAGGGGGTTTGGGGGTTTAGAGGGGTTTAAGGGGGTTTGGGGGTTTAGGGTTTAGGGATTTGGGGGTTGGGGGGTTTAGGGGTTAGGGTTTAGATTGATCTGGGAGACACCATATAAACACTGCGAACACCCCATAATCTACTCATGGTGTAGAGCTGCGGGGCTATCATCCACCCATGTGCTACAATAATCTGCTCAAAGTTTAGGGTGTATAATCTACTCAAAGTTTAGGGTGTATAATCTACTCAAAGTTTAGGGTCTATAGGGTTCAAAAGAAGTTTAAGGGCTAAGAGAAACGTCGAAATGTTACTAAACCCTGGACCCCCTAAACTTATAGACCCTAAACCCTAAACCCTAAACCCTACTGTAAACCCTGAACCTTTAACCCTAGACCCCTAAACCTTAAACCCTAAACCCTAAACTCCTAAACCCTAAACCCTAAACTCCTAAACCCTAAACCGAGTGGCTGTGGGACGGCTGATGTCCACGGACCGCGGGCCGGTTGTTGGGAGCCGGAGCCTGCGGTTTAGGGTTTAGGGTTTAGGGTTTAGGGGGGGAGCTTGGAGGACTTAGCGGTTGATGGACAAAATCCTGCATGACCTTAAGGACCTTAAACTATGGGAATAATGGGTAATGCAGGATTTTGTCCATCAACAGTAGGCTCAAGGGGTTTGGGGCTTTAGGGCTTTAGGGCTTTAGGGGTTTAGGGGTTTTGGGGTTTAGGGCTCAGGGTGTAGGGGTTTAGGGGTTTAGGTTCTTAGGGTTTAGAAGCTTCAGGGGTTTAGGCTTTTTCGGGAGGACTTCGGCTCAAGGGGTTTAGGGCTTTAGGACTTTAGGGTTTTAGGGGTCTAGCGGCTTAGGGGTGCAGGGGTTCAGGGCTTAGTTTAGGTCTTACGGTTTAGAAGGTTCAAGGGTTTAGGCTTTAGATTTAGGAGTTCAGGGGTCTGGGGTTTAGGGATTAAGTCTGGGCTTTTTCTTTGAAGAACCTGTGTCGAAGTTTTGAGCTCTGCGGCGCAAGCTGAACTACCCAACCTTCGGAACACCATTCCAGCGAGTTTCAAATCTTTTCTGTCCCCAGATGCCACATCTAGGGGCCATAATCTTTAGAATAAAGTTTTGGGGTATAGTATGCTATAGCTATAATAATAAGGAGCCCCCAAAATAGTATTGAACATAGTTATAAACCCTAAACCCTAGACCCTAAACCCCGAACCCTAAACCTTAAGCCCAAGAGTCAAACACCGAACATCAGAAGATCCCACAGTGTCAGCCCCGAAGCCAGACGAGAGGGACCTCGACATTGGCAATGAGACAAAGCTTTAAAGCTGTCACGAACTATAGAAGTACAGGACAAACTTTTGTGTATACGTATAGATGTGTATATATATATATATACATATATATATATATATACATACCATGGGCGACAAGAAGGGAACTCCCCCTGAATCCGAAACGATGGGTTTACCACACTTGAAATTGAGGTAAACCCTGCTGTTCAAAAGCCCCTAAACCCTAAACCCTTTAAGCCCGAAGCCTAAAGCCTTATTACACCCTTTACACCCTTTAAAACCCTTTAAGCCCTAAACCCTTCAAACCCTTTAGGCGCTTAACCCAAACCCTAAACCCTTTAAGCCTTAAACCCTTATCAAGCCCTAAACCCTTATTAAGCCCTAAATCCTTAAATCCTAAATCCTTTAAGCCTTAAACCCTCATTAAGCCCTAAACTCTGTAAGCCCTGAACCCTTAAACCCTTTGAGCCTTAAACCGTTATTAAGCCCTAAACCTTTTACGCCCTAAACCTTTTAAGCCTTTATAAGCCCTTATTAGGCCCTAAACCCTTTAGGCCCTAAACCCTTATACCCTTGAAGTTAGAACCCGCGCCCTGGTTGCATCTCTGCAACCTTCCGGTGCCTCGTGTCTCTGGTTCACGTCGTCATCCTCCTCCTAACGGTTTAGGGTTTAGGGTTTGGGAGCTGGGGTTTAGGGTCGTCATCCTCCTCCTGAGGGTTTAGGGTTGAGGGTTTGGGAGCTAGGGTGCAGGGTTTTGGGGCTTAGGGTTTCGGGTTTAGGGTTTTAGGGTTTAGGGCCGTTTAGGGTTTAGGGTTAACTTGGGGTCCCGGGTTTAGACCTCTCAGCTGGCGTCTTGATTTGGGGTTTCGGACACATGTGTCGGTTTTTGGCATTATCGCAGATCCAGTTCACAACAGAGGTTTTGCAGCGTCAAAACACTTACGTGCATGCCATCGTCTGCCACAAGAATCTCCAAACGCTAGCTGTGATAGTGCCTGTAATGGGTACTCTGGTCGTCTATTCAGAACTTTACATCATATGAAATATGAAACCCAAAACCTCAAAATCCTAAAACGGACCCCGAAATGGGCCCTACGCTGTCAGCCCACCTCCGGATTGTGCCCGCTGTCCGGGTGGACGGATCCCGCCGCACCCATGGCAGTGTCGAGAGCACTTGAGGCGAACACGGAGAACCCGGAATTAAAGCTCCCTAAACCCTAAACCCTAAACCCAAAACCCAAAACCCTAAACCGGTTCGGGGGGTGAGCGGTGGGGACGCAGGCCCCTCGTCGCCGCATGCTGGACAACTTCACTTCAAAGCTCGCATTGCCCTAAACCCTAAACCCTAAACCCTAAACCCTAAATCCTAACTTCGAGGCTTAAGGCTAAAGAGTTCGAGGGTTCAAAAGCTTAGCTATGTATGCCTGCTGGGACATTGCCACACCAGAAATCCTACACCTGCTAAGCTTTCAACACCTCTGAACCCTATACAATCGAAAAAGACCCTTAAGAGCCCTGGCCTAATGTAGGGGCCTTAATCATTAGAATAAGGTTTTGGGGTATACTATACTATATCCCCCCAAATTAGTATAGGTAATTATTAAGGCCCCTATATTAATTAAACCTGACGTCCTTAAGACGAAGCCCTTGTAGGGCTCTTGGCTCGAGAGGAAAGCCGCGGCGTGCGAATCCCTTCAGTGTAAGCTGGGCCTTTGGGGCTTTAGGGTATACCTGGGTCTCCAAAAACCTACTGTTTTAGGGGTTAGGCCCTATAATTAAGGGGTCATCACCTATTTTTTGGTAGGGTTTGGGGATACAGGTAATGTTGAAATGTATGTTGGGGCTTTTTGGGTGTTACGTAGGGCGCTCATGAAATAGGGTGCTGAACTTACACTATATGCTTTAAGATTGGGGGTCATCGCTGACCGGGACATGGGGGTCAAGGACGAGATGTTTAGGTTTAGGGTTTAGGGTTTAGGGTTCAGGGTTCAGGGTTCAGGGTTCAGGGTTCAGGGTTTAGGGTTGGGTTCACGCTCGAGTACACAGTGGGCCGGTTGACTTGGGC
>CAJNDV010001951.1:1398-13686 GCA_905221635.1 Symbiodinium sp. CCMP2456
GTAGTAGTATGAGTAGTAGCAGCAGCTGCAGCAGTAGTAGTGCTGTAGCAGTAGTGGTCGTCGTGCAGGCAGTAGTGGTGGTCGCGGTCGTGGTTGTGCTGCTGCCGCTGCGGGCGGCAGCAGTAGCAGTAAGTAGTTGTGAATCGCATCGAGAGGTAGTGAGTCGTGCCAGTGGGAAGTAGTACGCAATGAAAAGCTGAGATCTTTGAGTACATTCTCTTCGCAGCTGTGTGGCGGTGGCGAAAGGCCCTTGTGCTTCGCGCAACCTGCGGTAACGCCAGCACCCTCGACGCAGGAGCAGTCGGCAGGCGCTTGGTAGCCGTCCAGTGGAGTCATGAAGACCTTAATGACAAACTCTTGCTCGCCATGCCACACAGGTACCTTCAAGACCCTTGCCTAATGCACAGAAGTCTGAATACACACTAGGTCTCCCGCACCCTTGGCATACAAATTGAAAAACCATGACAGATTCCTCGGCCACTAAGCATCGGAACAAGTACTGCTCATCGCAAGTCACAGAGCAAATTGCAAACACATGAAAACGTACTGCACGAGACTTGAATACCAAGACAACTGGGTGGAACCTACACCAGAACGGTTGAGCCCCGAAAGCCAGGCGTGCGCAGACTCCAGTTTCAAACCATGAGCATACAACGTGAGGGTGTGCCTCGACAATAACTTATAGTGTGTAGGCTCCCTAGATCGTCAGGCACGCCGAACTGACGAGCTGAGGGCTGGAGACAGCGGGAGGTGAAGAGTTCGAATCTACGGAAAGCTGTATGTGAGCTTGGGGCCTTGCTTGCTTTTCGAAACTTAAGATGCGTAAGCCGAGTGCATCCAAGTCCCAAAGCCAAGGCCGAACATGTCTCAATATCTGGGGTCGAACCAAACCCGGCGAAAGGCAGATTGGCAGGACTGTGCCGAGAAGCTGTTCCACTCGTCTGCATCGCCATGACATCCAACTGTTCCTTCCCAGGAGTCGAAACTAGTCTGTCAAAATATTATCATAATGAGGACTGTCATCCGTCAAGAAACAGAGGGCGGTTGCTGGCTATCACAAGACTACGGCAGTTGCTATCACTGTTCCTGTTGCTACTGCTATGCAAAGTACTTTTGCTATCTGCTATCGTTGGACGAAGCTGTCTGCCGGATGATGCGACCGTCGGTCAGCGGTCATGGTCTTCCGGTCGGTTTCTGTTTTGAAAGACCTGAAAGCTTGATGGATCTGTGTTGAGGATTGTAGGTCTAGGGGTCTCGATTCGTACGGGGCTTAGCATTGCAGGTGAATCCAAGAGCAGTGCAAAGCTTGCAGACGCAAGCCCATAAAGCTAGATTAGCTAGATAAAAAGACAGGCATCATCCACCTTGTGGAGGCAGCTTGAAGCAGCATCGAAAACTGTGAGCCCCCGCACGGCCACTCCTGGTCCATGTCTCGCGTGGCACGGGACTCCACCGTAACACCGGAGGCCTAGCCAAGGTTCGAGCATCGCTACATGTCAGGGTTTCTTTGCGGGCTTCACGCTCCCGGAGTGTCAGGCTTCGGGGGCTTAGCCGCCCCAACATGGAAGTGTGTGGATGGTCCGGAGCTCCAGGTCATCAACCGCGAGCTCACTGTCGAGATCGAACTGCTCGCAACTACGCATTCAAAACTTAGTGGCTTACTCTAAATTGCATCGAAGCTACCATGACGGTCTGGATGGCCGACGGCCAGCTGTAAGTCGCATCCCGCATTTTGCTTTCCACTTCCTGCATCGGAGAGTCTCAGGATGGGTTAGTATCGAGGGGTCACGGTGTAGTGCACGTAGGGACTATGCCGGTTTTGGCCTTCTTGTTACACCAGGCCCTTGGAAGCAATTCATGTTCAACCAGCTTAGGCATCGTGGTACACTTCCCCTGCACAGCACTATCGCGTGGGCCACCATCTACGACTATCTGGCATACAAGCTTAGATTCGTGGCGGAACTTTTGTCAAAATGAGCCTCTGCAGAATGAAGAGTCTTGGATTCACTGCGTATTGAATTCACCAAGGGCTGTATGTGCATGATTCTCTGACAGAACAAACGCTCTCACCTGCCGCACATTGGAGTAGAAACGCGAATCCCAAAAACCGCCAACAGCAAAAAGCCCTTTACAAAAGCGGGGTTTCCTTCAAGCTCTGCCTCCCCGCAGGAAGGCCCACCCAGCTTTGTCCAATGCGATCAAGACTTGTACAATAGTTGCTATATCTGCTGAGTTCTAACGATGCGATTGCAAGCCTTTGCTACAACTACAAACAATCGCATTGCTTCGAAGCCGGGTTTGTGTGTGTGTGTAGGCGTTTTGTACATATTTATATATATATATGCACACACAACACATGCTACGACGAGTTTTTGCAAGAAATAACAGCGAGCAGCTGGCTACTACACACACTGAGTACAACTGGCACTGTTTGGTGCAGGTGCATAGAATGCGGAGTCAAGATTCAGTTCCTAAGAAATCTCCTGGACGGCCATGGATGCCGCTGATTCATCGGGAGTCCTTGCGCCAACGACGACGAAGTCCACCTGTCGCTGCACAATTGCCGTTCTTGCACACCGTCACTGTGCAATTCCAGATGCTACCCCAGAATGCAGCTGGTCCATGGATACTTACCAGGACATGCCTACACTCTACACTGGTGTGCTTGTTCCAGCCAATGCAATTTGTCACAGAAGTCGGCTAATGTTAGGAAGCCAAGACACGACGATGGATCCCTGAGAGATCTGTCGCACCTCAACACGGACATCGACAGCATGCTGCAGGAGCCAGTGCTGCCTTGCTCGGGACATGCCTCAAGCTGAGCGCAGTGCGATGACGCGATCTTCAGAAATGCCACCGGCGTCAGCAACGCCCTTTCTGAAGCCCGACCGAAACCCATCAAGGTCACGGCTGGCTTCGGCAAAGTCTGCGGAAATGCGGACCCTCACCTCCACCACGGAAGCTCTTGGACTGATTGAGCCTGATGGGGAGGGGCTCGGGCTTGGAGATGGGCTCGGGCTCGCCGTCGACGTTGGTGCCGTTGTGGTGGTGCTAGTGGAGGTCGTGGTGGTGGGGGATGGCGTGGGGGATGGGGTGGGTGTGGGAGGTCGGGGCCTGGGCGCTGGGCAGGTGGGAAGACCGCAGTCTTCTGACTCGACAAAGGGCTGGCACTCACCGCCGCGGCTCCGCATCCGGCTCGCAGCTCCGCAAGTGGCGGTGCACGGGCTCCAAGGCTGCCACGTGCCGCATTGGACCGAGGATGGTGTGTTGGGGCAGGCCTCCGTGCTACAGGCTTCGGACTGCTCCGTGGAGGTGCAACCTGATCCCGAACGGGTCCGAGAACGTGTCCCGCCGCCACAACTCACACTGCAAGCCGACCACTGACCCCACCCACTGCAAGTAGGCGGAGGGGGGGTCGGAACAGGGCAGACTGTCTGGCTGCAAGCCCCGGACTCTGTGAAGGATTGGCAAGCACCCGTCCGTGACCTCGAGCGAGCACCACCACCGCATGTGGCCGAGCATGTGCCCCATTGTGTCCACTCCTCACACCTGCAGACACCTGCGTTGCAGGATTCGGATTCCGAGAAAGGTGAACAGCCACCACCTCGAGATCGCATGCGTGTCCCCGTCCCACAAGTCACAGAGCAAGAACCCCAAGCCGTCCAGGTGCCGCAGGTGGGCGGGGGTGGCGGGGGTGGCGGGGGTGGCGGAGGGGGTGGAGGGGGCGGGCTCGGCGGAGGGGGAGAGGGCATCATCGGCGGCGATGGCGCTGGGCCCATCCAGCCCCATGCCGCGTGTGCAAAGGGCTGCCCGAGAAGTTCGGCAACCATCTTGGAGCCACCATCCATAACCAGCATGCCGGCCACAGCGGACAGGATGGCTCCATGTGACACGGATGGCATGGTAAACAGCAGCACCAGTGGCAGAGCCTGCCAACTTCCTCAGTCGATGCTACTTTCTTTTTCTTGAGCAGAGGCAACCAAATGGTAATCCAGCGCTGGTGGCCGAAAGAACTGATGTCATGAAGTGCAAATGCTTGCGAAAGATTTTGGCAAATGTGGTGCAGCTGAATTCCCGAAGCCTCCACATGGACATCCGATTCACCGTGTACTGCATGCAGGTTCTGCCTCAGCTGCTCTCGGAAACCTTGGCCCTTGGCCCTTAAGTCCAAGCCTTCGTTCAGACTATTACAACCCCGCTGTAAGGCAAACGAGCCTAAGAAAAACGATCAGAAAAAGGTCGAAATTCGAAATGCCGAACTCAACATCATCTTCATCATCAACACCAGTCTCGCCGTCTTCAGCATCATCATCACAAATGCAGGAACTACGACGAAGTATTTTGACTGCCAACATAGACGCCGAAGAAAGTAGAGTGCTGGTTGCACAACACACGAAGCCACAGAGCCCCTAACCCTGCAACTCTTCTTTCCACAACTACGAATCCCTGGCCCCCAAAACCAGGGCCTAAACACCAAACCATAAAATTCTGAACCCGGCAACACGAAGCCGCAGACCTAAACTCTAAAAACTACGCCCTGAAACCCTTTGAGACCCCAAACTCCCAGCCACAAAAGCCCGAAACCAAAACACAAAGCTATGAACCCTAAAACCCGAGACCGCAAACCGCAAAACCAGAAGAAGAAACACCCTAAATAAGAAGGATTGAAACCCGACAACCTCGAGCCCTCAACTCGTTCAACAACCTCGAAGTTCCCCGAAGCAAGAGAACCCGAAACTCAAAAGCCCTAAACCGCCGCGCAAATGGCTCAACTTTCGGCAAGAACGACTCGGCATCCGCACTCTTTGAGCATCGCTCGCAAGTCATCCTGTCGTTCCTTTCAGTTTTCAAGCGTTTTGTCAGGATTTAGAGCTTGGCCTTGGTTTAGGTTTTCAGGTTTTCCAGGTTCAAGGTTCGATGTTCAAACCTCCGAGTTTACGAGTCCTGGCTTGGATGAATGCGCCTGGTCCCCAAGCTCTCAATCCAACAAGCTAGTTTTATGGTTGGACCCATGCCGGATCGATCCCTGCGATCACAGCCGTGACGGTTGGTCGTACCGAGCACGCCGAGGGTGTCTGGGCCGGGTATGCATCTGGGTTTTCGGGCTCAAGAACTCAATTCTGGGGCTCAATGCTCGACCTTGGTTAAGAAATCCCCCCAACGAACGGCACGTCTAATGTAGGAAAATCTGTAAGTCCGTGACTATCACTGGTGCCACACGATGCGATTTGCCCGGTCACTGCTGCGAAGCCCTGCCCCCCAAACCCACTCCTCTGCCAAACGCTCACGCCGCTGCTGTTGCTGGACCCTCCTTCCATTGTCATCAGTCTACAGGAATCATAAGCACCAAAGCAGAACTCGTGCGCCTCCCTATACACACGTGTTGCCTTCCGCGCCCTTCACAGCTGCGCGTGTTGCACGGAGAAGCGCGGGTCCGACAGCCTACGGCCTGTGGGGTTGCCACAGCCAGCACCGCACCCTCATCCGTATGACCACAGCACACGGCCACCGCCAGTCGTCCCCATGGACAACGATCATGTTGCATTCGTGAAGCAAGACCGGCATCAACAGCTGCACCGTCGCAAGCAACAGCAGCAGCAGCAGAAGCAGCAGCAGTAGCAGCAACTTCACCACCACCAAACCAGTGCCAGCAACGCCAGCCAAAACAAGTTCAGAAGCGGCGTACTCAAGAACATACCCTGTTTGTGAAACCTGTCTTATCCAACAGTCCTGCTTTCAGAAAGCTGTTTTGTGTTGAGAAGAATTCAGCCAAACTCGAATTGCAGCTGCACTATGTCCTCCATTGGCATGGCATAGCAACAAAAACTTGCACTACGCGGTTGTATCCATGCCAGAATGAAGTTTGAGAATCAAATTTGCATAGAGTGCCTCATCTGCTGGTCGAGTTGCACAGACTACATAGAACAATGGAATCGAAATAGCTGCCCATCACATCCAAACTCACGCTTCCGATGCAATGCGGATCATTCCGAAGTTTGGAGCTTTTGGCTCAGACCGTGGCACTTTGAAGTTCAGAACTTACCTTGGCCATGTTTGAAACGATGGTGCTTGGTGACGTTGCACGTTCGGTTCAGGCTTCCGTTTCCTACCGGGTTAACCAAGGTGGGGCAGGACCTAAACAGCAAGCGGCGCGGTCAGCCCTCCTTTTTTGTCCGTTGGCGAAAACCGTCCAGTGTGTCAGGCAGCCGGTCCAGTGTTCGGACCGGTCGGAAACCGGCAGCTACGGACTGACCGGTCGGCAGAAGTTGGTGGACCGGAAATCCAAAATTCTATCAAGCTGGCTTGACCGGACCACGGACTCGCGCCCAACACCAACTCAGGCCAACGCAGATAGAAAGGCAGACAGGTCGTCGGACCCCGACGAGATCCGGACCGGGGAAGTGGATAGGACATCTTCCCAGGGCACAGAGACATGCTCTTCACATGAGAAACCCAAGAGCGCGGGAGAGCAAGCACGGCTCAATGAGTCCGCCAGATCATTCTGAAAACCCGGGACGTGTTCCATGGAGACAACGATCCGGTACCATTCCTGAAAACGGAGAAACTGGCCCAAGACGTGACAAAGTCCCGTAGCCATAAAGATCCCCTTCCTGGATGCAGATTCAGCAGTCGAGTTGTCGCAGCGAAACAAGATGTGCAACGGAGGATGACCGGTCGGAAGAAGACGGTGCAGTAGCACCAGTAGTGCACACTGCGCCAGGAGTTCCCACGTGCTGATGAAAGGCTGGAGGGAATCAGAGGCATGCAGCCACGGGCACAGCGCACAGAGGGCCGGGCTGTCAAACTGGTGCTGGAAGTAAAGCCGACCACCGGACGGCAGACGGACAAACCCGCCGAGGCCGACGGAAGTCGTAGAGGCGCAAGCATCCGCGAAGGCCTTTAGAGCAAACGTAGGTGGGAGGCGAAGCGACCGGAAGGGAACACCAAAAGCCATGAGGTCGCGCCAAAGCTTGAGTGCGACCTTAGACTCCTCGGATATAGTGCGTGTAGGGCTGCGAACAGCGGTGAGTTGGAGCCAGACCCGATGCGACTCGACTGGGTTGGCGGGAAAGTCAGAGAGTGAAGAGATAGCTGTCTGTCCAACCCGGAGCAAGGAGGCACCCACCTGAATGGACGGGATTCCCAGGTTGCGAGTGACACGAAGATCAGGTGTGATGAACGGACGCAGGGAGAACCACTGGTCCGGAGTGAGGGCGCACATGACCGGGGGGAGTTTATGCTGATCTCTGTAGAGCGGGGTCAAGGTAGGTCGGAGTGTACGAAAAAGGCCCCCATAGAAGCTTACCGGTGATACGCTCCAGGTCTGTCAGGGAACAGGACCGACATGTCAACAGAAAGTCGATCAGAGCCAAAATACGGGAAGCCTTGGATGACTCTAACCGGACCAGCAGCAGAGAAAAGTCAAACTCCCAACCGATCCATACGACCCGGGGAGAAAGGCTGGCCTTGTGCCAGCTTAAAGGGACCCGGAGGATCATGAGACAAACAACCAGAAGACCGGACCAGAGTGGTGCACTGACTTCTTCTAGCAAAGCCAACAGGTCATCGACATAGATGAAGCCGGAATGCGACACGTACCAGAGACGGTGGGTCAGCCGGACCAGAAGGCCAGCCATCCGAGACTAGTAACTAGTAGAAACTGCTGGCACGGGCACCGAAGTTGAGGCATTTGGATAAGTACAGGGTACCCTGAAAAGAGCTCTTAGGGCGCGGCAAGGTAGCAGTTGCGGGCGTTGATGCATGCGGCCTTGCCACAGAGGTTTGCGTGAGGGTTGTATGCAATGAGGAAGCGAGTGCTGGCCAGGCGTGTGCCGCAGGCGGCTTTGAGGCAGTTGGCGTCCTGCGTGCGCAGGTATGCTTGGTGGCTGTCAGGGTCGAGGCAGTGCATGGCCGCCCAAGGGCCAGTAGTGACGCAGGGGAAGGCGGGGGCAGCGGCGGGCGAGGAGGGGCAGGCTGGTCGTCCGACTCGGCTGCGGAGGTGGCCGATGCCCTGCACCTCAGCTTCCTGCTCTCCTGCCCGCAGCCGTTTACTGCTCTAGGACTTGTAGACTGTGCCTGCCATGGCCGACCCAACCTGCCCTGACGACCCCGCCTGTTTCCAGGACATCTCTAAATCCGTAGGCCTGCCCGCCCAGCTCTTCGATGCGCTGGGCCCTTTGGGAGACCATAGCAGACTTTGGTTATAGCCTGCCAGCCTTGGACTCCCTGCCCCTTCTGCTTGACGCCATCCCAGGGGATGTTTGGGAATCCCTTGATGCACCCGTGCCAGCCATCTCGCCTGCCACTGTGCATTGCCTGCCACAAGCCCACGCCAGCACCGCCTTCCACTGCCAGTGACCCCGCCCCGCCTGCACCGCCACAGCCTGCACTCAACACCTGGGCCGAGCACGCTCCGCCGCGCCTCAGCAACACTGCCGTGCAGAGCATGCGCGACACTTTCGCTGCCAACTATCCTGGTGAAATCCTGGACCAGGATAGCATGCCCAGCCTGCGCCTGCTGCATCATCCACCAATGGTTTCGCCCGCCCGACGGTGCCATCAAATGGGTCCCCTGGCAGCTACGCCTGAGCCAGCGCCAGTACCAGGCCCGCACGCACCGCATGCTCCGCACAGAAGCACAGCTAGTCAGCGCGGCCCTGCTCGACGAAACACCGGAGATTCCCATCTCCAGCATGCACCTCACCCCAGCCTGGCTTGCACGCACGCAAGCGGTGTTCCGCAACGCCATCGCCCTCTGCGGCGGCGCGCACCTGGCAACGCTCAAGACCTTCGACAAGAAGGTCTTTGACTACGCAACCCAAAGCCTGCCTGCCGAGACAGGCCTCCGCGCCGTCAACCTGCACGAGCTCCTGCACGCAGACCGCAAGCTCTGGCACGAGATTGCCAGCCTGCACTCCCAGGGCTGGACCCTTGCGTAGCGACACGCATGCCCTGCTTCAGCCCCGAGCACGCCCGCCCAAACTGCCACAGCACCCTGGCAAGGGGGGCAGGGCCGTGACCCCAAAGGCCCGCGCCAGCCCACTAAGCAAGCAGGGCGCGAAAGCCGCACAGTGCCAGCAACGCCCGCGGCCCAGCTCGCCACCAAGCAACGCAACAAAATCATATGCCTGCGCTACAACAAGGGCACCTGCACCGACCCTGCCTGCAAATACCACCACATCTGTGGCTTCAAGCTGCCCTCCGGCAGGCCTGCGGCAAGAAGCACCCCGCCTACGCACCCATGCCGCCAGCACCCCCTGCCTGAAACTGTCCGACGCCTGCGCCTGGCCCTGCTTCGCCCGCCCCTATAGCCTGCCACTGCAGCCTGCCCACGCCTTTGCGCAAAACGCTAGTCACGCTGCCGCGGCGCCTGCTGCGCCACTACAACTGCCTGCTCCCCCACGCCCTCCTAAGCCCCCGCCTTCGGCACAGAGCCCGAGGCCCCGAGCCCTAAAGCCTCTCCTCCGCCTGCACCGCCTTCCTCCCCGCAAGCACCGCCCCCCCTTCAGGACCTGCCCTTGCAAGGCCCGCACGCACGGCAGACGCCTTGCCCGCCTCAGCCAGCAATGCCCGACACCGCCATAAGCAAACCTGCAGCCACGTCGGATCCAGTACCTGCAGCCGCAGCAGCCCGCCCTGCACAGCGAGCCTTTTGCGAACTCTTCGGTGGCCAGCAAAGCTCGCTCACCTGTGCCCTGGCCAGCAAAGGCTGCCTCACTACCCCGCCGGTGGACCGCACGCACGGCTTCGACATCTTGCACCCCGGCACCTTTGCCAGCTTGCTGCAAATGTGCTCCGCCGGGGAAATCGGCATGCTCTGCATTACGCTGCCTGCAAGCGCCTGGATGCCTCCCGCCCACAGCGCATCGCCTGCATCAACCTTACGCAGCGCGTCCCATCCACAAGGCCTGCCCGCGCTGCCGGAGCCCGCAAGCCAACGCCTCAGGGCATCCAGGCAGTGCCTTAGAAACTGCCTTGCGCTCGTGCACGCCATAAACGCTGCCGGCGGCAACTTCTTCCTGCAAGCACACCCCGCCAGCACCGTGTGGCTGGATCCTGCACTCACCCACGCCTTGCAGGCCTCAGGAGCTCACGTTGCCGCCATTGCCTTTTGCGCGCACGGCTTGGACCGCCACGGCTCCTGGCTGCTTGCCTCCAACTGCACTGCCTGCACGCATCTTGCAGCCACGTGCCCGCACCCGCCTGGCACGCACCGCGTGGAAATGCTTAAACGCAAACGCGCGCACAGCCTTCGGCCCCGCGTAGCACCTACCCTGCCTCACTGCTAAGCCGCTAAGCTCACTGACCGACAGCATCGCGCCACTTCTGACGCAAAGCACGTCCGTGCTCCCTCGCCCGCCCAGGGGTTTGTGACGGCGCAGGCCTGCGCAGCACGGCCGATCACTCTACCCCGCTCTTGCAAAACCCGCCCTTGCAAGCCTTGCGCCAAGCCTGGCTAGCCTGGGCCTGCAGCCAGGACCTTCCCAAAAAGGTGGCCGCCCACCTCATGCAAGGCAAGCCCGAGCACCCACTTACAGAGGAACAATGCCTGCATGCAGCCCGCATTGCACACCAAGTGCTGCACCCTAACTGCAGCGATGCCGCCTGCTTCGCCATCGATCCGGGACAACCTTTCCGCCTGCCTCTTCTGCAACTGCTTTCCTCCGCAACGGCAGATCCTGACACCGACATTGTGCAACTCATGCTTGCCGGCGTCCCTACGGGTGCTTTCGAGCCCCTGCCAGCGAGCAAGCAGTGGCTGCCGAACACCGACCTGCCGGACGACGACCTAGCCCCGCCTGCTCTGCTCCACTGCGAAGGCAACTGGAAACGAGCTGAGGACAATCCAGAACTGCTCCAAAGCCTGCTCGCAAAAGAAATAGAAGGCGGTTTTGTCCAAGCTTTCGACGGCGACGAAGCCGCCGCACGCCTGCACTGGCCAGCAGGCACCGCAATAAGGAAGCTCAACATCGTCCTCGCAGACGATCGCGATGCACGCCTTGTCCTCGACAGCTCCGTATGCAATCTCAACAACAGACGCACGCTCCCAGAGCGCATGGCTATGCCCGCGGCCAGCGACGTCCAGCTCACCTTTGCACCGCAAGACCCGCACGGCATATGGGCTGCCCTCTGCCTGGACTTTAAGGCAGCGCACAAACGCATGCGTGTGCATGCCCGCGAGCAAGGCACGCTGCTCTTTCGAGTGGCCGAGAAGCCCTACTACTACACAGTCTGGCATTTCGGAGCTCGCTTCAGCTCTTACTGGTGGCAACGCGCCACGGGACTCATAACCCGCATCCTGCACGCACTGCTCAGCCCCGCCCCGCACCGCGCCTGGATATACGTGGATGACTTGCTGGCCATGCTCCTGCGGGCAAGCCTGCATGAGGACGCCTGCCTCATCATCCTCCTGCTAGCCAGCATCAACGCCCCCATGAGCTGGAAGAAAGCACAGCTTGGCGACACGGTGACGTGGTGCGGATGGACCTTCGATCTGCACGCACAGCAAGTCTGGCTAGCGGCCACCAAGCTAGAAAAGCTTCGCACGCAAATGCAAGCCCTCCTGCAGCACCCAAAGTGCGCTCGCAAGCCACTCGAATCCTGCCTCGGCCTGCTCATGTGGGCCACTTCGCTCTGCAGCTTCCTGCGCCCCATGCTAAGCACGCTCTACCGCGACCTGCACAGCGGCAAAAGGCACTCTTAAGTTCGTGCCAGCCCGCCTCTGGCAACAGTTCTTGCATGCTCTTGCAAAATCGTGCGCTGCCCGCCCGGCCTCTGGCTCGCGCGCGGCGCCCGCATTGTCGCTGTGGGGGCCCGCCATGTTGCCACAAAAGCATATATGTATCCAACGCGCCTTCCACGCACAAACCCACATACGTCCGCGCGCAAGATCCAGCACGCAACGAATGCCACCTGGGCAAAGACAGCCAAGCAGCCCTCAAGTGGCTTTCAGGGGGACACAGTAGGCATTGGGGGCTGGCTTAGCACTTCCACAGCCTGTGGGCCTGCACTGGGTCGAGGTCCGCCAGACCTGGCTCCCCAAGAATGCACAGAAATATACATCGCATGCTTCGAAGTGCTCGCACAGCTCGCCTGCTGCAATGCACCTGCGCACGCTTGCGACACAAACATGAAGCTTGCAGCCCAATGGGCACATGCCCGCGGTTTTCCACCTGCTTCTCACGCACCTGCCCGGGGAAGAAGAACAGCGGATGAGCCTTAGCCGCCACGAGGCTGGGCCCCAGACCTTCGGGCGAAGGGGGGCTTAAGGGGGGCTTGAAGGGGGCT
>CAJNDV010001953.1:0-13679 GCA_905221635.1 Symbiodinium sp. CCMP2456
ACGCCAACGTCCACCCATGATTTTCTTTTTGTAGACTTTGAATACTTTGAGGACACACCATATGTACGTAACGCCAACGTCCACCCATGATTTTCTCTATTTTTGTAGACTTTGAATACTTTGAGGACACACCATATGTATGTAACGCCAACGGCCACCCTTGATTTTCTGTGTTTCTGCAGACTTTGAATACTTTGAGGACACACCATATGTATGTAACGCCAACGTCCACCCTTGATTTTCTGTATTTTTGTAGACTTTGAATTGTAGACTTTGAATACTTTGAGGACACACCTTATGTATGTCACACCACCGTCCACCCTTGATTTTCTTTTTGTAGGCTTTGAATACTGTGAGGACACACCATATGTGTGTAACGCCAGCGTCCATTCTTGATCAGCTTTGACAATAGAAGATGTGATTCGAACAATGACAAACTTCGAGATTTAGGACAGAAGATGCATACTAAAATTGAGGCCAATCCACATACTTATACATCTTATACATATGTACTATGCATACAAACATGTGTATATGTGTACGTACTTGTACACACACATACACATATATGTACATGTATACGTATATACATATGTATATGCATATGTATATGCATATGTATATCTATGTATATCTATGTATATCTATGTATATCTATGTATATCTATGTATATCTATGTATATCTATGTATATCTATGTATATCTATGTATATCTATGTATACCTATGTATATCTATGTATATGTACACACATGTTCATGCACTTTCAAAGCTTGTGCACGCGCATATATACATTTATATATATATATATATATATACACATGTTTATATATGGATGTATATATGTACTTATATAGATAGATAGATAGATAGATAGATAAATAAATAGATAGGTAGATAGATCGGTAGGTAGCTAGGTAGATAGATGGATAGAAATATGTGTACATGTGTTCAGATACACATACATGCCTATGTATCACGGGCACACATACATTGTTTCTGTGGGAAACATGAGAGCATATGTGTATGCAATGGCGGGGCTTGTATGCAGGTATTTCAGCCTTCCAGTTCTCTCTCGGCGCATAACTGCATAGAGGACCTGCTGTTACAGACATAGAGACGTGCATGCATATCACAGAAACATGTTCGCGTGTTTTCCTTGTATATATATGTAACATATATACATAGACACATGTATACACGGGTTTCGAGACCATGCTTGCTACACACAGATTTGATGCTTTCCATGCTTTACCCACCGGTTGCATACACATGCTCGCAGCTTTGAGAATCTTTGACAGGATTTGGACCACCATGTGAATTTGGGTTTAGGGCAAAATATGTCATTCTAGATTTGGGGGCTCGGAAGCCAGGCGCGATACTGATCGGATTTGTTTATATTAAGATAACTATATATGTGAAAAGCTCGAGAAAAGCACTGGATTCCTCGAAAATACGCACCGCCACGGCGTACCAGTTAAATTTGTGTATCTTGGTATTGTAGACTTAGCAAACTTTGAGGACACGATATGTATGCAACGCCAACGTCCTTCCTTAAATTTCTGTATCTTTGTGCTGCGGACTTTTAAACTCTGAGGACACAACAAGTATGTAACGCCAACGCCCACCCTTAAATTGCTGTATTTTTTGAATTATAGACTTTGTAACTTTTGAACATAGTATATGTATGTAACGACAACGTACCGACCGGCTAACAGGGTCCGATACCCAGAGCATTGAAGCAGGGTATGACGCACTTACATCGGTTGGTGTGGGCCGTATATCTGGGACGTGAATTGGTTCGATACTTCTGTAGCGGTCACAAAATTTGGAAATCATCGAGAAGTGGTTCATGTGTCCCAAAAGCAACCGAAGATGTTCGTGCAAGCTCAAGATGTGAATAAATGATTCGAACTGAAAGAACTAATGTGGCGTCCCAATGTCGGCACAGTGTATGGGCAGAGGGCGCGATACCCGTTCTTCCTGCAGCAGCTTCGACATCTCATTCTCATGTTTCGTCTGTTGCTTGCGATGCATTTTCTTCAGCGTGCACTCAGCATGGAGGGCTGTGAACTTGAAGCTGCCATTTCCTCACAGAAGCCAGCTGCAATGTCACAGATAGTACGGTCAGTAACCCTGCACGTGTTGAAATCACCGGCAGCAAGTAACGACGAACATCAAAACTTGAAGCATACATATGTCCTACACCCGACCAATCCCGTTAAAATCCAGACACACCTGCCCCACTGGCCCGTGCGAGGGCTTTCCCGGCCGGACCGTCATGAACTCTCGGTGTAACACTTGCGGATCAGGGCCATGAAGCAGCTATCGGGGCCACGGCTGGCACAGTCAATATGTGGATATAAGGTTCTGTGTTTTGGGATCTGCAGCTTGCTTGGTTTCAGGGTTTGGGAGCTAGGGTTGATAGGATCGAAGACATATATAGAGTGCTATGCGGAGGCTTGGGCTATCTGAGGCAGGTATTGCAGGAGGATGAAGGGGAAAGGGTTTAAGATGAAGGCGTTGGGCGGGCTTTGTTTTGGTGGTTGTGTGTCCAGGAGACCAGGCCATGCATACATAGGGCCATGATAAGGGTTCTGGGCTTCAGGCCGATAATTTATGGCATAAGAGGTTGATTGTTCTCGATATGATTTCTTTCGATGGACTTTGCCAGGCCTCGACAGCAAATCCTGCAAGCAGTTCGAAAACACCAGGAATACCCCGCCTGAACACCCCATTCATTTTTTTTGCAGTAAGCCTGTCTTCGTTGTCGATGCCCAGGATGGAAACGGATATGATGTTGCTGCTATGGTGACAACGACTGATAATGAGCATGTCAGTGGTTATGGCCATGATAACGGCTATCATGGAAAAGTAATCATATGATAATGATGCTTGTATGAAGATGTTAGTGCTAACCAGTATGATGCGTCCATGTCCATGATCGTAAGATGATAACGGTAATGCGAGCGATGAGTTGTGATGACGACCAGGGTGTCTGTGATAACCACAAGGGTGATGATGATGCTGGGGAAGATACATGAGATCAGTGGTAGCAGAGCACAACACCCAGGCATTATGAGCAGCATTTCTCGTGCTTTCTCTTGAAATCCGGGCTGGCGCATACAGGCCCCGCAACAATGCACCGCCCAGTCCTGAGTCATCCATCGAGCCTACAGAAGAAATTGGGAATACTGATCTCCGACCTACAGTTATACATACTTAGTGGTGGTTCGTTGAAACCCTACACTGTTCCTAATCCTTCGCCCAAGGTATAAACACATCGGCCGAGCACTGCAACTGTATCAGCCGCTGAGCTGGGACTATGTTCACGCAGAGCCTTGGCTGAAAAGCGCACTGCGACTATCGTGCCGTGGTGGATCCAAAAGCTGGAGTATGTTTGTGCTCACAATCATGGTAGCTGACACGAGTTGATCCTGGGATCTCGAGTTTGTGTAGCCTACCGAAGTAGCCTAGCATCCATCTAGAAGATATGGAAGTTAAGCGATCCGTATCAGCTCACTTCTTCTTGGAGCCAGCCTTGGCCTTGGCTTTGCCTTTGGCCTTAACTTTACCCCTTTGCCATTGCCTTCAGCACTCGGATCCTCATCCTGCTCCTCCTCCTCCTCCTCCTCCCCTTCTTCATCATCATCGTCACTTTCATCGCCATCTAACCTCTCGTCAGCCTCACTTTCATCGACCTTGGCGCTTTGCGCGCACCTTTTGCCCGGGCTTTGGCTTTTGCCGTCGGAGCTGCCCCTTGGTCAGAAGGTTTCATCGAGCCAGCTCGACCAAGGTAAGCTTCAAATGCATCACGTTCACGAGTTGGTCGCTGGAATCTTTGTCGAAGCATGTAACAAAGCGGTCTAAAGACTTTGGCTCCTGGCCGCTTGACAATATGATCTTCCATCATCAATCGGCTGCACTTCAAATTTGCGCACAGCCAAGGATCAACACGTGGGCGATGGGATACCACAATCGTGCGGGCGGACTGGCACGGCTAAACTACAATGGTTCAAGTTTAGCTTGTGCAGGCTAATTACAGCATTTCCTCATCGTCGATGGCCTTGAACTTGACCCGTATCCCTGAAGATGCAACCTTATGTGGTTATGTTGCCCGTATATATATATATATATATATGGGTTGGATTTGCCCTAGCGGCTTTGCAGACAACATCTGGTCTCCGTTAAATTTTGAGCGCATTTCGGCGATGCCATCATGAAGTCGCATCAATCGGGAGGCTTGATCGCGAAGTTGGGCACACCTTATGCTCACAAGCTTCAGTATGAGAATAGTGTTTGGGGCTTGGGGTTTA
Organism: Symbiodinium sp. CCMP2456; assembly: GCA_905221635.1. NCBI lineage: Eukaryota > Dinophyceae > Suessiales > Symbiodiniaceae > Symbiodinium > Symbiodinium sp. CCMP2456. Next base: position 4,317 of record CAJNDV010001953.1, read on the forward strand.
AGGTTTAGAGGTTTCAGGGTTTATATTGGCCGACTGCAGGGGCTCTCTACAGAGCTTTAGGATTTTGGGCGGTGCTGGTTTTGTCGGATGCAGGGAAGTTGGAGCACAATCGGGCAAGGCTCTCTTCGTCCGAGGCCTTCTCCAGGGTCCGACACACCTGTCTCTGGGTCCGGAGGATCCGGGACCGGAGGGTGGGAATGTTAACAACTTCCTGCATGAGTTTAGACTTCCGATGTACATACAGATGCAAAGAACATGAGGTGTAAGTCAAATGTTCATATTCATACGAACAGAAAGGCTTTTGTACGCTAGAAGCTTTGGGGCTGGAGGGGTTTCGGGTTGAAGGGAAGGAGAGAAAAGGTTTAAGGCTTAAGCTTAAACTTCGGGATTTGTTCATCTGTCGCTTTCGTGTTGAAATTGCCGGCTGTCCTCTAAAGGAGTTTGCAGTAGTTTGGACAGCTTCAGTTTGGTAGGCCTGACCCTTCAACCGGGCAAGATCTGTACCGTCGGCGGCTGCATTCGGATTCGAAGGCGCATTTCCCCGGGACACAGGGGCCACTGAATCCGAAATCAGACGTAGGCATCGGAGAGTCGCCCATGATCGGCTCAGGAAGCGCTTATTTTGCACTGTCCACATGATGTAATCCCTGATATGCACCTCCGACCTGCGGAATAGCATTTCGCCTGTCGTGGCGACGTCTGTCCAGTACTCGGTAACGTCCGCAGCAGCAGCGGCCGCAGCAGCAAAAGCAGCAGCAGGAGTAGTAGTAGTAGTAGTCGTCGTCGTCGTCGTCGTCGTAGTAGTAGCAGCAGTAAAGTAGTCGTCGTCGTTGTCGTAAGTTGGGGAAAAGGATGCTGGGAGGGAACTTCAGGCTGGGGCCACGTGGAAAGTGGAGCAAGACGTGAAAATCCTAAAAGGCACGCCTGATCCGCGGACTGCGATGGGAACCTTTGCGGCTCGAATATCGCCCCCTGCCCCTCGCTGCGTGCGTGCGCTGGCGCAGATGGGCAGCTGCCCTGCGCACCCGCACAGAGGAGTTTTAAGCGCGCCTTAGGCTCGTGCGCTCTGCGCCGGCCGGGCTGCTGCTGCGTTAGATTCAAGGGGGGAAGGGGGGGAGGGGAAGTGGGGCGTGAGGGAGGTTAGCTTAATTTTCGCTTTCGGGTTTAGGTTAATTGGTGGTTTTCGCCGCGTCCTCCAGTTTCAGCCATCCTTGAATCTTCTGTGGCCTCTGTGCCACGAAACCCAGATTTTCAAAATTGTGAAGCCTCAGACGCCGGCTGCTTCAGCAACGAACACTCCTTAACTCGAAGCCAGAAGGACCCAAACCCAAACCCCTAAGCGAGAAGTATAAGCCCTCAACTCTTTTGCCAAGCCCCCCCTGAGATTTGCCAAGCCCCCCGGCCCCCCGTGGCATTCTACGCAGGAGCTCTCGTCACTCGTGCTCAACTCCGGCCAGTGTTTCATCTACATTTATGTAGTTAAGGGCTTTCAACACCTACTTTATAGTTTCGAAGGTGTCTGTAGCGTTTCCTCTCTGCCAAACATCACCCCCAAGCCCTACCAATGTAACACCTAAACCCATAGCCTTCTCATTGTTTACAGGATTGCAGAACGAAACTATTTGCGGCCTGCCAGATCTCAAGTTTAGGAGCAGATTCACCCGAAACTCCGAAAACACGTTGCGGTCGACTTTTTGACGACACATACTCCGGGTCTATGTCGTCATGGACTCTGGTGTCCGGAAATCCCGTGCCATGTGTTCTGTGCCTGCTACAGCCACGTATTCACGCTTTCTTCTCCCAAAGGTAGAAGCCCACAACTTCAAGACCTCAACACCGTGACTCTGACACCTTGAACCGCAAGGTGCAATGACCTGGCTTGGTCCACGTGTTGGCGACCAGCGAGCCCCCTGGGCTGGGAACTCGGGCAGTGCTCGGCCTGAGTGTACCAAGACGTTAATCATAGAGTGCTTGCCTCCGTGGGCCGCTGCAGGGGTTGGGTTTCGTGAGGGAGAGAAGCCTTGGGACGGAGGCTCCCAGGCCGGGGGTTTGTGGCATCAGGGTTAAGCTTGACGGTTCGAGAGTTTGGGTATGTCGGGTGTTGGAAGCTGCCCATGCGTGCTTTGATGGTAAGAAGCACAAACTAGGCCTACCTCACAACATTTAGGATCTTTGTCGGGTCACCCTAGACTCTGTGTGTTTTCGTACATGCATAGAGACACCATACATACCTGCACGCAAGTAAACATTTATAACCTTGTCTGTCTGCTGTTTGCCTGCCTGGCTGCCTGCCTGGCTATCTGTCTGCATTTCTCCATGTTATGTTTACCTACCCGTCTGTCTGTCTCTCTGTCGGTCTCTCTCTCTCTCTGTTTGTCTGCAAAACGTGTGGATTGCAAGAAGCGCGTGCGCCTTCGGAATGACATGTACTTTTTTGTATGTATATTCATTTCTTTGCTTATTTCTCCCTTTCCCTCTGTCTCTCTCTCTGTGGGTGCGGGTGTGTGTGTGTGTGTGTCTCGGTCTATCTCGCGACAAGCATATACCTCCCTGTCTTTCTCGCCCTGTCTTGCAGCCCAACTCCGCAAGCCCCAAGTTCCTGAACCAGGCCCAACACCCTATTGAATCTCTGAGGCTCGGCACCAGGCGGACCCTTTGCAGGGGTCAATTAAGGCTTTCACACGGAAGTTCTGAATCTGATTTGTTTTGAGCCATGAGGTCCTTGATTTGTGGTTAAAAGTATTTGGGGGTTGATGGGGCTCGCCACAGTAAATATTGCGAGGCACTCAGAGGTTCGGGTGAGGGGCTTGGGATGTAGGCGTGGGTTGAAGGAATAGGTGCAATGCTTGAGGATTCTAGGACGGAGGGCTGATGATTTCGGGTAGCGGTGGCGGTTTAGTGCATCAAGGTTTCGCCTGTCGGGGCTGGGCTATGCTGGTGGTGAGGCAAGAGTAAAGGGCCTCGAGAGTGAATGTTGTTCCTCGCGTGCCGTGTGGCTCTTAGTGTCCTGTCGCTGCCAAGTCGCAGTTAAAGATGTCTCCAACTCCTCTCTCTACCGTTCCCGGCCGCCTGTATTGTAGACGGCACCTGATCGTGTTCAGAAGTGCTTTTGCAGTTTCGGATTTTGTTTGTTTCGTGGTCTGGGTAATTAGGGTGCAAGGTTTGCAGGACTGCCTTTCACGCCAGCGGGCATCAGGCGACTTGGCTCGGCCCACGCCTCGGCACAAAACGTGCCCCGTGGGTTGGAAGCTCAGGCAGTACTAAGCTTGGCTACGGATTGACAGGCTTTTGAAATCACTCCGCTGAGTAGAAACACTAAAATCACAGACCATCGTGCTGATGGTGTTGGTGGTGAGGATTCTTGCATGTCAAGAAACAGCCAGCAAGCTCACGCTGATGGTAATGCACATAAAAACCCACTCAGCTCTCCGCATCATTGGCATTTCTAGGATGAAGAATCTGGCCAGCGGGTTCCGTAGACGGACATCTTAAGCCTTCAGCTGCACCCAGGCTCTGAAGCCTGCAGTTTTTTGTTAAGGTTCCCACAGCTTGCGACATACCGTCCTTCTGGAAGATTCCAACCAGTCAGGTTAGGGTTTTGTCTGAAAGTGTGCACCGAAGAATTGTTAACTCATTTATGTGTCTCGGGCGATGTCTGTTGGGTTCAGGGTCTGCGGTCAAGTCCCCGAATAGCTGGGTTTTTCGTGTTTGGGATGGCCTTGGTTTTCTGATCTCCAGTGGGGATGTGGCTTCGGGTTTGAAGTTTGGTGTGTTTCACGTCTAGTGCTTTTTTGGGTGCTCCTGGCTAGGTCCTGGCTTCCATGCAAATGCACAAACTTGCAACCAGTCACCCCAACACCTTCGTTTTTGGGTCTTGGTTTCTACAAGCCGTTTGGGAAAGTGGATGTGGATACCACCAAAGTCACCCCTGCAAGCCATATCCAGGCGAAAAAGCTACCGATGAAGGCACGGATTTCGGGTTCCGGCTCCAACTCCACAGGAGTTGGCAAGTCCACAGCATGTGAGACAGCTCCTGCCTGTGGCTTTCTGAGCTCCCTCGAAAGACCGAAAGCCGAAGTCCACCCGCACAAGCAGTTGGTAGCTTCGCTTCTTTTCATGGAAGGCTGCGGCCGAAATCCAGAAAGTTCAAGTGGCTTGGCGTTTTAATGCCTTATGCTGCACTGAGACTGTTGAGCTAGTCAGCTAGTCGACTTCCGAGGCAGCAGCCCCTACCCTCCTCACGCAACGTCCATCCACAAGCGTTCAGGAGAGGGGAAAGAGTTGGGAATGGGCTGGGGCCACAGCGACTGAAGACTGGCAGGAGCCGATCGGCAAGGGCCACACCACGGAGGCTTTCTTCGCCAAGGCCATTACTCGATCCCCTCGCCTCCTTCCTTTCCCAACCTCTTCCTACAACTCTGTCTCCCAGGCGTGTGGTGACCGTGGTGAGACCGTGGTTCCCTGTGGAGCAATGAGCTAAAGTGTTTGCATCAAGGTTGACGGTGAAGGTGGGATGTGAGCAAGCATAGGTCCTTTCTAGCTTTTTTCCAGCTCATTGCTCTGATCAAACTTTTTACTGCAAGATTTTTCATGTGTCAGCAGATGCCGTGCTCTTCATCGTTTGAAATCGAAGGGACGGTTTTGGCTTGCTTCGGACCGGTTAAGAGTCCTGCTATCCCAGGATCATGCACATCAACTGCGTTGAATGGTTGAAATAAGGCTCAAGCAGGCGATAGCACATGTCGAGCAGCGGAGCACGCTGCAGAGGGTGTTTTCCAACCTCCTGTGGCTGCCCATCGAGTCCCAAGCACTTTCCGTTTCAAAATCATCCTTTTCAGATATCACATCCGGTATGATGGGGCTGGACTTCTGCTGCTCGGGCGCCATGGCGCGGAAGATGCGGAAGTCAATGAGGCAGGTTTGAAGTTTGCGGAGTACTAGGTACTAATAATATCAAAATTGCCATAGTATAAGAACAGGAGCGGCGCTAGTCAGCGTCGGAGTAGCAATCGATCGCTATCATACAGTCGCACGGGCACCTCAGCGAAGTTGCATCGCCTGGAGCGTTGTCAGTGTCAGGTGCACTAGGCTACATTTCAGGTCCGGTTTCAGGTCCGATGATTCAGGTCCAAACACACGCATTTCAGGCGCACGTTTCAGGTCCACAAAGGCGCATGTCAGGCGCAAATTTCAGGTCCGCATTTCAGGCCCGAAACGCCGTGCCCCTGCTCCAGCGTGACTTTGCCCTCGCTAGCTTTCTGCAGAAAGCCCTTAACAACCTGCTTAGAAAATGTGGACGGGACCTCGATTCGAATCTGCTGAAGCCTCACCCTCTCCACACGTGAGCCGTAAATTCCCGTACCCTCATTCGCGCTTCGTCAATGCTCAGCACAAATCGCACATGAAACCCAAGATTTGACACGTTTGACCAGTTTGGGGAGTGTAGCTTACTTGGAGGTTCAGGGGTAGTCATAAGTGGGGAAAAATGTCCCCGAGTGTGGGTTATAAGAAAGGTTACCCTACGTATAACCTTACTTATACGCATGAACCTCCAAGTATGCGTGCGTTAATAGTACATCTGAAACCTCTGATCAGCTTCCGATCCTGACCCCACGATGCGGGCCCTGGGTAATGGGATGAGCATGTGAGTGAATGTCGAGATTCCCGCGGCATGGAGCGCAGGAGTTTTCTCAGAACCATAGCCGGCCACATGTCAGCTGCTAATGTTCCCTTGTCTAGGCCCTAAACCCTAAACCCTAAACCCTATACAGTATGTACCTACGCAATCACTCCACAAGCATGCGAAGAGGCATCCCGAAGTCGCACAACCGAGCGGGACCCATTAGTAAACCATTAGGGTTACAATTACTATGATAATGATTGTGGGTTTTGTGTTACTGTATTATACCTGGGTCTGTGAAGATCGAGGACTTCTTGCATCTTAATTAGGTGGTATCACTCTTGCAACCCTTCGCAGCGATGTGGCCACAAACGCTGATCTTGGCATTTTTCTTCCGACCACGGCCACCACGAGATGAAAAGGCTGCATTTTCCAAGAAGCGCTCAAAGCTCTTGCAGCAACTCCCAGATTGGAGCCACATCTTGGTCAAGCCCGACTGTTTCGATGGCTTGGCCGCAGAGTTACCAGAGCCGCTGCAATCTCAAGTCCGTGCTGCTTGGGCGCATGGCACCACTTCGTGGGTCGAGCGTGCTGACATGGTGAAGGTATTGGCAGTTTGGTTCTATGGGGGGCTTGCAATCGACAGCTTGGATGAAGACATCAAAGATCCGAAAAGGCTGGAGGAATGGCGCAGCATCAGCCCATTATTGGTGCCAGGAGATAGCAGACAGCAACACCCTAAACCGAAATTTCGAGAAACCCTAAACCCTAACACGCTAAACCCTAAGCAACGACAGGTCTTAGCAACGTTTCCGTTGCTGAGCCTGGAATTTGGCAGGGTTAAATTGCCTTTGTTCACCGGGGCATTTGTTTGAGGTTTGGGGATGTTTCGGGTCTAGCGATAATTTCACAGCATGCCTTTTGATGATGGGAATCAATTCTTGGAGCTGGGAAGTTTCTTCGGGTGATGTTTCCGTAAGATAGGAACCAAACGGGTTGCAGAGGTTATGGCTGGCACTTGTTCGAATACATGTACCGAAGGTTGTCCATGCTGCGCACGTCTGTTATCACTACCGCCACTATTTTGTTTCTGTCAAGAAACCGGATTAGACGGATCTCCGGCTTTGGACGACAAGACGCTCATGTCTAATTGGCTCAGTCCTAGTCGTGCCTGGAGTTACATTCCGCACGCTTGTTTCTGCCAAGAAACGGGAACAGACGGATCTCCGGCTTTGGACGACAAGACGCTCATGTCTAATTGGCTCAGTCCTAGTCGTGCCTGGAATTACATTCCACACGCTTGTTTCTGTCAAGAAACAGGAATAGACGGATCTCCGGCTTTTGACGACAAGACGCTCATGTCTAATTGGCTCAGTCCTAGTCGTGCCTGGGACTACATTCCACACGCTGCGGGATTATATGGACATCAGTATAATTTTGCTTCTTGTTCTTCTCCGACCTACTTCTATTGTAGTTCCTGTTAGCACAACTCTCACGATGATTTGGCATTCCAATAAATATTGTTGCTATTGCTACTATGGCATTGACAGTAAGTGATTCTTGTATTGCTGTCAGTACGTAAGTGTTTTGGTATATTGACATACCACTGCTGACAGTGTTGTCATCATCGCCGAATCATCTCAGTATTTTTAATAATATTGATGTTTGTTACTTTCACGAGTTTGTTGCCTTCATTGGCATGGATGCTAGCATTACTAGTGTTATTTTCCGAGGAGGTCTTTCATCGATGGCAGTGGAAACGAAACGACACATACCACAACTGAATTATTGCCTGAACCCCAAACCCATCGAAACGCTGTATGCGGTACGCCAAGAGGAAACTGTTAGTAGCTGGCAGGAGCAGGTAGGACGCTTGGAGGCTCAGCGGTTTCGACCAAGTCTTAGGCCAAACAGGGCAACACTATTTGCCAGGAAATTTCGGCCTGAACAACAAGACTGTCCCGATCGAGCCAGACACGTTTGCGGGCGAGCGCCGAGTGACATGGCAATCGAACACAGCAATCGAGTTCTCAGTCATGGGTTTTGCATTGTGCGCCCCAATATCGCTAGAACCAAAGAATTCTCCTGGCCACTGAATTCCTGGGCCCTCCAGTCCTGCATCCAAGGAGGCATTTTTTTTGGACCTCCTGGGTGAGATATCTGGTCGCATAGTGGGCCGCAAGAAGCTTACCCGCGGCAATGGGCCGTCCTATTCAATCTGCGGCTCGTTCGTGCCTGTAGCGCGCCTGCACGGCACAGCGTTGCACAACATTGTCCATCGCACAATGTGCAACGTTGTGACTTGCATTCCCCCAGGTGGCCAAGACATTTTTCGAGTGCAGCATGCTGTGTCATGGACTGCTTGGAAAGATTGCCCAAAGACCTGGCTGGAACAGAAACCTTGGAAAAAAGCAATCTGCTACTTAAAAAAGTCCTCCAAAGTTAAAAAGAAGGTCAAGGCCGCATACCACGCCACCTCAAACTTAGAGACCTTGCTCGCTGATCCTGTTTCGTGGCCATTGGAGCTGGCTCCCGAGTCCGTGCGGAAGTACATTCCACAGCAAGGCTATATGAAAATCAAGCAGGTGCCCGAGCAGGACAAGCGGTCTTTTGCAATGGCCTGCATGCTTTACGGCCGCCAGTCTGAGGAGCGGCGTCGGTACTTGGCCAACGCTGTTTCCAAGGACGTTCTGAAGGCACGGCTTCTGTCGGATGTGCGCTCCAATATGGCCAAGGCGAAGGGCAAGTGGACGTCTAAGCTGTTGAAGTTTCTGGCAGCCTCTGGCCGTGGCGGCAGTCGCTAAACCAAACTTTGGGCGTGCGAGCAGGGCGTATTGGCCTCAGAAGCGTAACGAACTGCTATGACTTGTATTGGTGCGATACACTATGTAAGCAAGAACAGCAAGTATGATAGCAATGGTAATGGGGTTTAGGGCCTTTAGGGTTGTAAGGGCTCATCAACTTATGTTCCAGCTTTTACTCGTCAAGCAGTGGTCAAGTCATAGGGAAGCACCCACCCGCCCACAGTCTCCCTTAAAGAACATAAACAAATTTCTTGTATCTTCCCACTGCTTTCAATTCCCCAACTCTTTCTGTTCACCGGGTAAGCTCTTGCAGGTGCCCTGAACCCTAAAGCCGAAGGCCCAATAGGAACAGGCCCTGAACCCCAAAGCCCATGGACAAATAGCCTTGCAGCCTCAAGCCAGGACCCAATAAACGTACCCTAAAGCTCAAGGGGGGCTCTGAGCGCCCCATGGTGCTCTGCATCCTGAACCCGAAGGCTTGACGCCTCCCCTATAAACCCTAAACCACTAAACCCTAAACCCCTAAACCCTATACCCTAAACTCCCCACCTGGAGTTTCCTTGAGTGAAGCCTTGCTTTCAGGTCTCTTAAGGCAGTCGGAGATGGAGGAGTCTCGGATCTCCGAGAAAGAAGCACGGAGGCTGGGCGATGTTGGGCGTATAGGGTGGTTTGGTTGTAAGTTTTCGAATCTGGCCAAATCCAAAACGCACATCGGCGACCTCTATGTGCGTTTTGCTTTGTCTGTAAAGAAACAAGAATTGCTTTGGTTTAGAAGTTTTCAACTCTGGCCAAATTCAAAAGGCAGATCGGTGACGTCTACGTGCGTTTTGCTCTTGTCTGCACAGAAACAAGAATTGGTTTGGTTTTCGATTTGTTGACATCTGGCCAAATCCAAAACGCACATCGGTGACGCCTATGTGCGTTTTGCTCTTGTCTGCA